>JAVQIZ010137912.1:0-22465 GCA_036023535.2 Galaxias brevipinnis | reverse complement strand
GTGTGTGTGTGTGTGTGTGTGTTGGTGTGTGTGTGTGTGTGTGTGTGTGTGTGTGTGTGTGTGTGTGTGTGTGTGTGTGTGTGTGTGTAGGTGTGTGTGTGTGTGTGTGTGTGTGTGTGTGGTGCACAGCAGATGATTTGGGCTTAGTGTGTTGTCCTCTAATGCACTGCACATCCCCCTCTCTCTGATCTCCTCAAATCTCACTCTCCGTTCTCATTCTCACTTACACTAACCCTGCAGCTGCAGTTTCAGTTGCCAATGGGTTGTTCATCACTCTCCCTTGGCAACATGACTTTTGCTCAAACGGTTGCAAAACCTCACAGATGTGTCATTATAATTTTGACAACATTTGAAATATTACCTTACACTGTAGTATCCATAAATAATGACTGGATTACACTCTCCCCAGCCAAGCACACTGCCACAAGGGACGGTGAACATGAACCTCTGCACAGAAGTGGTTGATGCTGAACCCAGGACAGGGCAAAGAAACGCTCTCCTCCTCGTCACCCCTGAACAGGAGTTCTTCATCCGTGGGGAGAATAAAGAGATCATCAACGGGTTTGTGTCCATGGTGGCATGGAACCGCACTCTCCTCTCCAACCGGATTTTCCTTGTGCAATTAGGACGTATTGTGCACTACTTGCTGTGTCTTTCAGGATTATGACGGTTAAATCTCTGTTTGGTTTTTCTAACCCGTTCACCAGCTGGAGTGAGCAGCTCACCGTTTATCCCCAGACCAACCAGCAGAATCAGAAGAAGAAGAAGCGGAGAGTAGAGGCAGCATCATTTCAGGTGTTCACTCATTGCTCTCCAATAGCCTAAAATGGCTTTATGTTGGATCTCTACCAACACAAAGCCTTAAATGTCAAAGATGAATTATGTTGGTATGTCGTCCTCTTAAAATGTCACTGTCATTGCCAGGAGCCCAGTCCAGCAAAGATGGCTGCTACAGAGTCTGGTTCCCCACCAGCCCTGAGGGGGGCTGCAGAGTCTGGCTCAGGCCTGAGGCAGGAAGAGCTGCCGGGTGGGGTGACGGAAGCGGACCGTGTCTGGACTGTGACAGGCACTGGTCCTCTGAACCCCCATGAGACCCCTGCAGGTGTGGAGGAAAAACACCAGACAAACAAACATGCAGCCTTTCATGTCTGTCTAACTCTCAGAGCCATTTCCTGGCCTCTAACACTGTCCTAACTTCCTGCAGATGTTAACACTTACAGTAAGACACCACACGAGTTAATAGTCGGATAGTGCCCACCCCACTCACCAGCATAGGTCTACACTTGATGTACAGTATGGGCTTCCAAGTGTACTGTTACTTCTCTATCTATTTAAAATATATATATGTATATATATATATATATATATATATATATATATATATATATATATATATCAAAATAAACATGTTTTATTGATGTAAACAAGCCTGATCCCCAAAGTGGTCATGTCCTAAAAGGTTCAATGTGACCTGGGTGGACATTAGTAACGATGTTGCTTCAGTCTTTTAGCCGGGCCTAGTTACTAGTTCCAGCAGGCTAGGCCTGGGGGGCACTCCATTAGACAGAGAGACATTAGCAGGCAAAAAGAGAACAGCCTGGGCACCTTAGTAAGGCTTGATGTTCAGCCAGGCCCAGTGTGCAGAATGCCAGATCTACTGTCTTAAAGAAGCAGTAATGAAGCTATGTCTTTTAATGCTCAGTTTAAAAACATATCTGAGTACTAGTATTTAGAACAATATAATCCTTTTTAATAAATCACAACTAGCATTGGGATCACTTAAATGATTAGTTTACAGTGTTCCCCGCTTTGAAACCTTCATGCCTCGTTTGTGTTGCAGACAATGTGTCCCAGTACCTGCCCTCAGCCCCCAGGGAGAGATCCTCCTTCAACGGCAGCCTGCTTTCCTGCAGCTCTTGTATCAGCAGCTCCCTCAGCTCCCTGGACTCTGAGGCCAGTGGAAGCTCTGACTCCGGGAGTGACCAGCAGCCTGCCCCTAACAACAGCCACACGATCAAGCAGCGTGCAGCAGACAGAGGGTAGGAGGAAGCTTCCAGCAGTTTGACCGTTCACATTTATGCTTATTCATTAGACAATTAATAATGGTCACTTTACACCACTTTAAAGCTACTGCTGATAGTTTGCATGTGGTGGGTTGCTAGTGGTAACAGACTGGTTTTGATAGGGGTTTTGCTCCCAGTATATGCTTCTATAGAGCGCCCATTACTCACACCGGAGCACCAGCTGAAAGGCCCATTCCTAGCCATTCGGGAGCAGAAACTGCTTTTCAAATTTAGATTATAAAAAGACTTTCACAATGTATCCCAATAGTAAAAACATTTTTCGTTTAGTAACAGGAATGCTTCAATCACTGCTTTTTGTGAAACAGAAACTCCCTTACACCAAATAAGGGAAATAAGAAAACCCAAAAGGATGGTGTAATAAGATATTTTCAGAAGGTTATTGAGGTTGTTTGTCTTTTTCTACCAAGCGCCTGCACCTTCAACTGAAATTAAACTAAATGTGAAGGCTAGATATTATTTACAGTGGCAGTATTATGTTTAAGGTTAGAATGTTATTTTCAGTGGCAGTATTATGTTTAGGGTTAGAATATTATTTTCAGTGGTAGTATTATGTTTAGGGTTAGATTATTATTTTCAGTGGTAGTATTATGTTTAGGGTTAGGGTTAGAATATTATCTTATGTGGTAGTATTATGTTTAGGGTTAGAATATTATTTTCAGTGGTAGTATTATGTTCAGGGTTAGAATGTTATTTTCAGTGGCATTATTATGTTTATAAACACACACCTAAACATTAATTGGCAGGTCTTGTGACAAGGCATTCTGTGTTTACATGTTGCACATATATCATAATCCTTTGTCTAAAAGTATAAACAATTTTACTTTCAGTACCTGATTCCCAGTAGATGACTTATGAAATGTACGTATTTGAAGGTATTCCTTCACGAGAAAACAATTACGGCTTTGGTAGAGGGCAAGGATGTCACTTCTAATGTGGTTGTCATTCGTAGCACAAGCATGTGTGACAGCAGAGAAAAAAAATCAGGTCGCATGCATATCCTCAGGCGAGCTCTGCGGTTCAGGTGACTTAAAGAATAAATAATTAAGCTGTCATACTCAATGTTTCTCTGGGTAAGAATGTGCCAACCCCCATGTGACCAGAAGTTAAGGGAAGCTATGCAGTGTTTATGTTTGCTTAGTTTAATGATATGCCTGAATTGTTTTTTCCTGTTGTTCAGCTGCTACAAAGACACAGGGACGCCTAACATGGTGCATTCTGGGAGAACTGAGGCAGAAAAGAAAGTGGAGCAGGTCTGGTCGAGAACAGGGAGGGCCGAGGGTCGCAGCAGCCAGCGAGAGGTAACCACATCATGACTGTGCTTGTTTTACATTGTGAATCACAACTACGTACAGCACTTGCCCCAACACCGTCATGCATTCCCTTTGACAATTGCAAGCGATTTAGGCACTTGTCCACCAGAAGAAGCCCTTCTTTAGACAGTCTGGGGTGGTTCCTTTTTCCTTCCCTGATGCTGACAGCACCTTACCATTGAGAAAGACAATTTACCCTATCCTGTTCCTGCTTGCCCTTTCACCATCAACTCTTCTTATGAATTTGTATATTAAAGGAAGTGAACAAAATGCAAATTCAAATTCCCAGATTCTTTAGTTGCATTGACAAACCATGGAGCTGTTGTTTCCACTGAACTGAGGATCCATAGTGATCCAGCACCATCAAGTCTCCATTGTACTGAGGATCCATAGTGATCCACTACCATCAGGTCTCCATTGTACTGAGGATAGATAGTGATCCAGTACCATCAGATCTCCACTGTACTGAGGATCAGCTCTGATCAGCACCATCAAGTCTCCCCTGTACTGAGGATCCATAGTGATCCAGTACCATCAGGTCGTTGGTTCTGTTGGTTCTGTTGGTTCTGTTGGTTTTGTTGGTTCTGTTGGTTCTGCTGGTTCTGCTGGCTCTCAGTCAGACTCGTTTCAACATGACTCATAACACCAGGTGTTGTAAAGACTGAGACGTCACCTTGTGTATGAGTGTGTTTCCATGTTTCAAATCAAGTGTTCAGGTGAAAGACAGGTGATGAAAGAGATGGAACACACGGACACGTTTATCCTCCCTTGTCAAACATGTCAGGACGTGTATTTCTGTTTTTATGCATTTGTGAGAATGCATATGCCAGTAGATGAGGGAGTAGAAGTGATTCATTGTTGGTCGGGTTTTGTTCTCTAACAGAACAGGTTTTTATGCCCTAAAGCCGAGAGTAGTCTGCCTCCTATGTTGTGCTTTAATCTGGAGGAGGTATTCCTTGAAACAGACGGTTTTCAAAGAGAGATTGTTACCTCTAGGATTCTGTGTGTCTAATGATGGAGTAGCTCTCTTTCTCTTAAAGGATCAGAGTCACCATGCAGCAGATTACCACATCACAGTTCCATACCCTATGCGAGCAGTACTGTAGCTCTTACATTAAGGGAGGCCTTGAACCAAATGGTAGTTGCTTCAAATGTAGGAGAGCTGTGGTGTTTGGCTGGAGCCCGTATACCACACTGTGTTGGTTTTGCCAAGTGCACATCTGTTTGTGAATGAGCGTCACTGTGCGTTGTCAGACGGGCCCCTGGTGATTATAGAGGTGACTAAACCTTAACAAGTACGTGTCTGCCGGAGACAACACCACACAAACAGAGCCAGCACGTAGCATTACTCGACCACATACAGCGGTAGCACTCGATTGAACACTGGGGTTTTCTTTGATCCGGCAGAAGTAAATAGCTTCATATGTTTCAGTACACTAGAGCAGACTGCTGTATGGGGATTTGTCTTTAGCTCGCCCACACAGACGGCCATCGCTCTGGGTTCAAGGTCAAACGGTAGTCTTTGATCTAATACAGTGTCTCATTCCTGAGGATTGGCTTTGTAAGTACCCCAGTGGCCGCCCACTCAGATTGTTGTTCTTAAAATTGTGTGCGTTTGTTTTTTTGGTTAAACCGAGTGGCCTGTCACAGAGTTCACTCTGTCCCTGTGGGTTTTAGATGTTCCAAAGTAGTCTCACATCGTCCCCTCCCCCTCCCGGTCCTTGGGACAGGATGGAAGTGGGACAGAGGACATCCAGTATTAGCTAGGGGAGACGGAGGGCAGTTCACATTGAAGCCAGAGGGCACTGTCTTCCTGGGACTTTGTTGTTTCCTTGGATGGGCTTCACGCTGAGTGCCTAAGACCCACACAAAGAATGTTCTGTATCTATTAAAGCCCTTGCTTTTCCATTAAGATAATTATGTAAGAGAGGAGAATGAATTTATTTAGAGGGGAGAAGGCCCGCGAAAGTGAAGAGAAAAAGCTCACCCTGTGTCAGTGCTGGCTAATCATGTGAAAGTCTGTCAGGCATCTGCTGTTCAAGCTATCCTGGCTGCCAGAATGAAACCCAATATTAGAAAGACTTTGTTGATATCATGCCGAGATCCTGTTCAGGCAAAGATCAAGGATCTCTGGCAACTCTCTAGCGAGCTTTCAGACAAGAACCTGGGGGATTATCAGGCAATGGATGGCTTTCACAATACCTTCATACATTCTGCAGGCCAATGGCTCAAACTGTTGGGATGTGAGTAGGAGTATAGCAGGCTGCTGTGGATCAAACTGCTAGGATGTGAATAGGAGTTTAGCAGGCCTGATAGAGCCTTCTCTCTTCCCTGCTGTGTGCTACAGACGGCTTAATCCTGACAACCGACGTCCCTGCCAAAGAGCTTGACTGCGTGTTGTTGCTGTGCTTGTTGAAATGCTGCTACTCTTCCCAGCTGTCGCTGGGCTGCCTTATAAAACACATTAGGAACCCCCTTTTAGAACAAAAGCTCATTTATAGTCTATTTTAACAACGGTATTTCATTGATGGTTTGTATTGTTGCCTTGTGTCCTTCCCAGAAGCTGCAGTCATGTGGCGATATTGCTCAGCTGACAGTCCCCCCCTCTCAGAGACGATCCAAGTCTCTGGATCGCAGGACTACTGAGTCCATCATGACTGTGAGTAGTTCCTACAATAGGCCTTGACGGTCTGCTTATCTGTTGAATACATTGTCATTTTCAATGGCCTTTCTTTACAGCCTGACCTGCTGAATTTCAAGAAAGGTTGGATGGTCAAATTGGACAAGAAGGATGAGGTAACATGATTAAATATTTGATACATTTTCATTACATCAGGACAAATCCATACTGTTCTTTGAGATTGACCTGAATTCTGTGCTTGTCCGACGCTGGTTACAAAAAATAAAAATGTCCTTTGCTTCCCTCTAGTGGACAAAATATTGGTTTGTGCTTTCTGCTGACAGCCTAAGATATTATAAGGATTCCATCGCTGAGGAGGTAAGAGGAATCTATCAGTGGGAACCTTCTGTTCCAAAGGACAACACTGTGTATCTGTTTCTCTGTGTCTTTCCTTTATCTAATTTGTACTCTGTACCTATTTCCCCCAGGCCTCAGATCTGCAAGGGGACATTGACCTCACCAAGTGTTACAGTGTTTCTGAATACCAGGTCCAGAGGAACTATGGTTTTCAAATCCATGTAATGGCTGTGGTTAAGACCAAAACATTTCATTCTACACAACACCAAACAATAATTATGTGCTTTATTGTATTTTTTTGTCTGCAATGTATGTTTTTTTTTTTTTCTCTTCCAGACCCAGAAGGGTGTGTACACATTAACAGCTATGACTGCAGGAATCCGCAAAAACTGGATCCAGGCTTTGATGAAAAATGTCCGTCCATCCAACGCACCTGATGTTACCAGGTCAATTACATTAGTTTTGCAAAGTGGCTATCAGAAAATATCCCAACAATAAATCCAGTATTTCCTTTGCCCTTTGTAAGAAGAGCTCGTTGTGTTGTTTTTTGTTCATGGTGCAGCTTGCCAGGCCACATCATCTCCTGCAGCCCAACTGAGGCTCTCCCAAAGCCCGACGTGACCCACGACTCCTCCACGGAGACCCCCTCAGTAACAGACCAGGGCCCCAAGCCCAGCCGCGTGCGGGAGAAACGGCACCAGGGCCGCTACAAGACCTTTGACTGGACCGAATTCAGGCCACTAGCTAAGCCTGTCCCTGAGCTGAATGTTCAAAGTGCCAAGGATCCGTTCCCGTTAGACGTGGAGAGGAAGACGAGGCGAGAGGAGCGGAGGAAGAGGTATGAAGGCATACTGGGTTTCCCTCTGGGCCTGGAGGATGTGGGAGACAAAGGGAGCTCCAGAAGGTCTCCTGGGACCAAACGGAGGGTGAAGGGGGAGATAGAGCAGTGCTGGTTGCAGGTGGAGAACACGCTGTTCACCCTGGACAGAAGTGTTCCACTCTGCACTGAGGCCCAGGTCAAGCAGACTGTGGAGCTGGAGAGGCTGCTGGAGAACTACAGGAAGGGGGTGAGTCACAGAGAGGACTACTGTCTGTACAGAGCACAAACTAGTCCCACCTGATATCTCAAAACACATTATATACATATCCTTATTATTTCTACAGATAACATCCCCTTGGTAATATTTTAATATATATTCTATTGTTATTGTTTGATATTATGTGTGTTTTGGTTGCAGGTGGAGGACCTCAAAGGTCAGTTGGCAGAGTCAGACCACCAAAGGCTGGAACTGGAAGCTCAGTTGAATGCAGCACAAGACCCCCAGCAGCAGGTCCTCACAGGCACTCTCCCCCTACTGGTAAAGAAAAACACAGCACATCTATTCTGATCACATTCAGCTCTATAGATCTGTTTGTTTTTTACGTATCGTCCATATCAAAGGTTTGAAACCGATTTTGATCATACAATTTGGCTGGTTCCTCCCCCTTAGATTGACCCTCCTCTGGCCCCTGAGTCTGATGAGGGCCCTCCAAAGACAATACCAGTGCTCAGTCACACTCAGAGCCTGAGAGAGCTGTACAGAGAGACACAGGAGCTCCTTCAGCAGCAGGACACCATCAGACAGAGCATGCAGGAGCAGCTGGGCCTCTCCGTTCGCCAGATGCTGCCCTACCATCAAACCCAACCGCCCAGCATCTGGCTGCTTGACACAGAAGGAAACCTGCAGGAGCTGGAGGACTTGTTCCCTGGCGGCCCCGTGCCCAGAAACACACCTGCCCTGTCTCCTGTGTCTGACAGTCCCCCCTTGCCGAGTGATTTGGCTGATGAACCTGTCCTCACATCTAAGATGGAGAGAGGAGTCCAGCAGCTGGCACGGAGCCCAGAATCCCACACCGACCCCAGTGTGTGGTGCCCGGATTCCCTCATCACGGAGGACACTGTGGAGAGGAACAGCATCCTGGGAACAGACAGCCAGGCCTGCTGGGAGGCAGACAGGCCACGGCCGGAGCATGTGGACCCTGACCACATCCCAGTCAGGACGCTGTCCGATGAGATGGTCCGGCTCACGGGTCAAAACGAGGCTCTGGAGCGGCTCAACCAAGAGATGTTGAACCAGCTGAAGGAGGCGGACAGGGAGATAGACAGGCTGAAGGCGGAGCTCCTCAGCAGGCACAGAGAGGTCAATGTCCAGCCTGAGGCAGCGTGTCTGGAGAGGGAGCTAGGGATGAGAACGCAGGAGCTTGGGGAAACACAGGCCCTGCTAGCTTCCCTGGATCAACGTCTGATGGACACAGAGGCCCAGCTACAACTCAAAGAGGCTACTCTCAAAGTCCTCGGCTTTCCAGAACTGGAGGCGATCCATAAGGAGAGCGTTTACCTGTCTCACTTTGAGGTGAAGGGAGAAGGGCTTCAACCGAAGTGCTTTGAGGACACAGGGGCTAAACTATGGGAACCGGAGAGACGGCTCAGACAGTCTGAGGAAGCCTCCACACAAACAGAAGCAGAGATGGACGTCGACATTCTAAATAAAGAAATGAACAGTGGAAGGTCCGTGGAGGGAAAGGATATGCTATGTGGAGACAATTCGACCTCAAGTGATGACAGGATCCAGGAAGTGGTGAAGGGGATAGCCATTAGATCAAAGGTCATGGGCAAAGCCCAGGAGGTGATTAGCAGGTCAGCTTTGAAGGTGATAAACAGTCCATTCCAGAGGGAGCTAGAGGAAGGGAAACCCCGGGTGGTTAGACATCTTCTGTGGGAGGAGGAGTTTTGGGGAGCAATGTGGATCAGTTGGAAGACAAGCCCGTCCCAGGTCGACAAAGATGGACCGCTGGGATCTATTCTGGGTGACGTGCTCAAACACATGGTCATGGAGACGCAAATGCTCCTCCTAGCTCACAGTTTTCATTCTGAGAAAGCGCAGAACACAGAAACGGGAAGGGGGAGTCAGGAAATGTTGTGTGGGAGCAGGTCTTTAAAAGACTTAGACATCATTGGAAATATAGAAGGAGAAACTGAATCAGAAATGATAGAGGGCAATGTAGAAATAGAAGAAAAAGAATATGTTCATTTGAATGCGTGTCAGAGGAACACAGACACGGTTACAGACAGACGTTTCACAGAGGTCACTCAGGAAAAACTATCCTTGTTGAACCAAGTGGCCTCCCATGTCAGCACCTCTGCCACTGACGAGCTCTGCTCCATGGCGAACAGGCTCTGTGATTTCCACAGCACAAGGCATCCCTGGCTCTCCTTGGTTCACTGTGCAGCCATCCAAGTCTTCTCCTACTATCAGATACATTTACTGTTGGATCAACAGCAGAGGGCGCTGGACAGCGAGCCGGTACCGCACTCCCCATCCATCGTCTGCAGTAACTGTGCTGGGCTGCTGAGTGAAAACCAGGAGCTGAGGAAAAGGCTGTCAGACCTGGAGAAGTCATGGCATTCCTCAGCTGGGTCTCCGATGGTAGAGCAGCCTGACATACAGGCCTCCAAGCGGCAGGACCCAGAGCTAAAGCGGACAGCAGAGACAGACATACAGGCCTCAGAGCTAAAGCAGGCAGCAGAGACAGACATACAGGCCCCAGAGCTAAAACAGGCAGCAGAGACAGACATACAGGACCCAGAGCTAAAACAGGCAGCAGAGACAGACATACAGGACTCAGAGTCGCATGGCCCAGAACTAAAGCAGGCAGCAGAAACAGCTGGGGTGAGCGATGGAGGAACAAAGCAGGACAGAGGTACAAAAGAGGAAGAGGTAAGAGCAGGAACACCAGAGGAGCTGGTGGTGGAGGGGGACTCCTCATCCATGGAGATCCCACCACTGAATAATACACAGAAGATCCAGGAGAAGAAGACTTGTGAAATTATTGAGGGAAGAAATATTGTTTTTCCTGATAACGAAACAGAGATATCTGGGAAGGAAGAAGTGTTATTGCTTAGAAGGAGAGTCAAAGATCTGGAGGAGCAGCTCTCGATGTCCACGGAGCAGCTGGCCGCTGAGCATGATGGGAGAATGGCTTCTCTTCAGCTGCAACATGAGAAAGACATTGGAAAGCTCAAGGTAGGAGCAACCATTGCCTGTGTCTATATATTGTCTATATATTTATTAGTAAAAGCAATATAGCTACATTTCCCATTCACTCCCATGGCCCAATTCACTGCACTATTTATATTGCGCCTCCTTATTGTAAATAATGTTCAAAATATTATATTAATGTATATGTTCAAAATCCCAGGCAAATAACAACAAACGTTGGTATGTTTTCTCTTTGGACCTTGATTCTTCCAGGCCACATACGAGTGTGGGTTTGTCTCCATGGAGGAGTCCCACCAGAAGGTCTTACTGGAGCTGCACCACAGACACCAACAGCACCTGCAGCGCTTGCTCAGAGACAGGGACAGACTTCTGGAGGAGGAAGTGGCGGCCACTGCTACTGGTGAGGCTGGGCGATGTGCGGGAGGGAGAGAGATGTTCACAGGTCTTGTAGGATAAAAAAAAAATTCTAGTTTTCTGTCAAAATATTAGTTAATTTTTTCATTGAGACATTTTGTAAACTTTCTAACCCCATTAAGCAATCCAAGCCATACAGAATGCACATTGCCTTGAGCTGAAGAAGGAAGTACAGAAGATACGACAAACCAGCACAGGAAACACAGACCTTGAGGAAATATGCAGACAGCACAGGTAAATAAGTTACTGAACAATTTTCTGAATTATCGCCAAACATTTTGCCACCTGGGCCATTTGATTACAGTCAATCACCAGCTAGTATTGAACATTTGGTTAAGCACTGTGTTGTTTGGTTGATGGCAGTGTTCTTGCTGTTTCTGTATGTCCATTTTTGCGGAACATTTCATGTGTGTGTCTGTGTGTGTGTGTGTGTGTGTGTGTGTTTGTGTGTGTGTGTGTGTGTGTGTGTGTGTGTGTGTGTGTGTGTGTGTGTGTGTGTGTATGTGTGTAGTGAAGAGCTGGCCTCATGTCAGCGTGAGCTGGAGGTGCTGTCCCAGCAGTTCTCTCTGAAATATCTGGAGAATGGTCACTTAGCCCAGGCCCTTGAAGCCGAGAGACAGGCTCTGTGTCAATGCCAGCAGGAGAACCAGGACCTCAGGTCTCGCAACCAGGTGAGACAAACATACACACATACAGTAAAATATTCACTAACTCAGTCACTTCAACTAACTAACACTCATTAAATCACTGAACACAGGAGTTGACAGGTCACCTTGCTGCAGAGATCACAAGACTGTGTTCCCTCGCCAAGCAGGATACTACTCCACACAATCAAGGGATGGATGGGTATGAGCTGGAGGTGGGTGGTGTCCAAAATTATCTGTCCATTTTACGAGGAAAACATATTTCTGTCTCTCCTTTCTCTTCATAATCTGTTGCAGGAAACTGAGTTAAATCAATGTTGTACCTTGTGTGAACACTAGATGTCACTCTAACCCTTTCTACTACGACTGTACAACATGACTACTCTCTCAGAGTCAAGGCGAAACTTTAAAGCAACTAATATGATTTGGTTTTACTTTGATGACCCCAGCAAGCTAATTTGAGTAATACTGTACTTCAGATTACACTGCGAGTAAAGGAGTCAGAGTTGCAGTGTCTCAAGCAGGAGATCACTTCAATCAAAGACGAACTCCAGACAGCCCAAAGGGTGAATACACTCTCTAAGAATTATAAAATACCCTTAAATAAACCGTACCAGCCGCCTTCTAGATAGATTTCAACGTACATAATCTCTGTTCTATTGCAGGACAAGAGGTTCGCTACACAGAAGTATAAGGACATCTACACAGAGCTGAGCATTCTGAGAGCAAAAGCAGAGAGAGACTCGAACCAACTCCGGGAAAACCTGAATCTGGCCCACAAGGCCCTGGGAAAAAACTCTCCTAGGAACACAAATAATGGTATAATTGTTTAAGGCTAAGATACTATGTTTACATAACCCTAACCCTCACCCTAACCAAGTTGTTTAACGATTAAGATACATTTCTTTATAAGCACTGAGGTGATTTCAAGGATATCAGTTTCACATTAGCATTTTGCATGGGGCCTTCAGTTTAGTATTTGATTTTAGCATCTTTTTTTCCCCAGCACTTTCTTGAAATTGCATCCCTGAAACTACATTACAAAATTCAATGCATTTGACCCCTTCGATACTTTCTACCCGACACATTCTTAAATTTAACTGTAAGAACTTTCACATGGACTTGGGGGGAAAACATATCCTAAAAATGGTATCCGACCTTCATGTGCTTGAAGCATGACGTTAGTAGCCTAAAGAGTCTACATTGTCTACATTCACAACATTTTCCAAGTGACACAAAACTATTTTTTACCTTCAACTTTTGATCTGTGAAATAGTTTACCTTGGGGAACAAATCTGAAAATAACATTACATGAATACAATAAACAGTACCTATGCTGTTGGTTCTAGTTTACCATGGTAGAATGTTCCCTGCTGCTGCGTAAATAATTCTTTACTATCATCTATATCACTTTTTGCTGGAAATTACTCATTTATTATAGTTTTGTTTAAAGATACAGTTATTGTGTATGCTTTTTGTAATAGCAAATTTTATAAACCATGTTTTTTATCCACTATTTATGCACAAAGATTAATGTCCAAAACCTCTTATGGAATTTGTTGATTTAAATGCAAAACGTGCACATTGTTGTTTTTGCACAAACCATAATGTATTATTTATTTGACTAAGAATAGCATATTTTTAGGCCCTCTGGTTTAAATGTGTATGTTAATATTGCATTGCATCACCTTGAAAAGGTTTTTTGCCCTGCAAATAAAATACAAACATGGGAGAGATAAAGATTATCATGGTCTTATTAATTGAAGTCAACATTAATGACAAATTTGTTGTTTGTATGGTATATTTTTGATAAGGCTATGGTGACACTGTGATAAAACTCGCAATCCAAAGACACCAGGAGAATATGTCATAGAGATTCTGGAAAAAGCTATCTTTCCAGGTTGCCAGGTTGGTTGCATTGAAGTTAAAGGCTCTGGTGGGGAAAATGGGAACTGAGATACATATTTATCAATAAATTCGTTTTTATTTTTATTAACGTTTAAACTGAAAATACTTAAGTGGCAAGCTCTAACAGCAACATGTAGATACCTGTTATTTTCACACCTATTTATGTTCTTGAATGCATACTAATTAAAGGCTAAAAACGCTGCGTACAAACTCGATAAAATTAGCAAATAATTGCTTTACACTTACGGCTTAATAACAAGTTGCAAGTAAATAAATGCCATGGATTATGATTAAATCAGTATTTACAATAACTACTTCTTTATGTATGCACAACTTTAAGATGGCTAAAGCAGAACATGGCAACGTTGTCTTTTTTTGAGTTAGCTATAAAGCTCTGTAAAAATAAACACACTACCTGGTGAATATATTTGGACGGAAAACCTTTTCGAACTTTAAGACAATTTGCAAACACAGATAATTGATTACGGGTTAATAATATTTTGGGGGGTTCTTTTTATCATGCCTAATTCTGCGGGTACTGTCTTCAATAGCATTAGCAAAATAATGCTAGCTGCTGCTTCGATGAAGTTGGGTTGCCATCACTGTGCTGGTACTGCTTTGTTATTGTTTTGGCAGGCCTAGATAGATAGCTAGATAGCTAGATAGCTAATGTTGCTCTATATTATCTTTAGTATCTCAAGCGGTTCATAATACCAGGATTTAACCACCCAGGGTCCAGGTATAACAACTGTTGAGGTGAGTGGTCTAACGTTCATAGATGTAACACAGGCTGAAAACCACATTAAATCGTTTACTTTATTAAATAAGTGTAACATGTGTTAACAAGCGAATTATGATGCTAGTCAAGTCTTTTTTGCAACCCGTGATGCCTTTATGCTTTCATATAGTTTTTTATTAATATTTTAGATGGGCTCATTGCCATCCTCAAATTCCATGTTAAACCAACCCATCACTTGGAATACCTGAAAGTTACAATTAATAATCGTTTTAATACAAATAATATTTCTTTCAATATTTTCATGTTGAGATAGAAATGTCCTCCAGTCAAGACCCATCTCCGATGGCTCTGGATCTGTCCAGGAGATGTACAGTCCGAGTAAGTCCCCTGCACCCCAGCCACACGGAAACCCTTAACCTGGTGAGGCATCCTGAGTGGTACAGAACCCCCCAGAGTCGCAGCACTGAAGTCCTGGGACAGAGCTCTGGAAACGGAGGAAGGCACCGGGGCACTCATGGAGTGTCTCATGGACTTGGAATAGACCTTCTGCCTAAAGGATTGAACAGCAACTTATGGGACCCTGGGTTTTATGAGCCCGAGTCCTCAGCGAGCTCAATATCAGACAGCAACGATGGGGACGAAAGTCAAAGTGACTCTGATGTGATTTTCCTTGTGTCTACAACCAGGGACACGCTCTTGTGTCGTTCTTTTAGCAGTGACACTGTCAGCCCCATTGTGGACCCCCTGTCCCCTGCTGCTCCCTCGGGGGATGAGGGGAGAGGCTGTTTTCTCCTGCCTCAGACTCTGAGTTCCCCTAGCCCTGGCTACACTAATTCCGAGGATTCCTCAGACAGTATGGGGGACACGCTATTTCGGAGCTCACCAGCATTACAGTTGCCCCGCTTTGTCAACCCTCTTAGCTCTCACATAGATATTTCAAGTGACGATAGTGATGTAGTTGAAGTGCCTGTCACTTATGCAAAGAGCAGAGTGAGTTGTGAGAAAAGGCTGGCTGACAAGTCTGTGGCACTGGATAGAACTGTTTCTCCTCTGCGAAGGGAGCCACGGCGCAGTGCTAGAGTTAGAAAGGACACCTCATCGATACATAAACCCAGCAATAGTGTCTATATTCACCATTTAAAAAGCAGCGCCAATAGCACAAATACTGGTCTACCAGATGAAGATTCGGATTGTGGTGACATGGACTCCACAGGGAAATTGTCTGACTCAGATGAGGAATCTTGGGTACGGCCAACTGTAATGCAGAGAGTAGGGCTGGATAGTGAGGTTCATGAAGCCCCGAGGATTCCCCTCAGATCTCTTCAAAGGGAATCTTCAACCTCTCGATCAAAACCTGAAACCTCTCAAAACAGTAACCCCAAACGCAAAGCGAACAAACCACTCTCCAAGCCTAGGACCAAAAGGTCACGAGCCAAAGGGACGCAGAAAAAAGCTAAAAAGCTTCCTCCAAAAAAGATTGTAACAGACAACAAAGATGGTAAAAAGAATTATGTAAACAAAAGGCGAAGGAGAAAAAGACAGAGGCAAACTGGTCCGTCATCAGCGTTCTCCCCAGTAGAGCCAGAAATCAGGCTTAAATATGCAAACTACAAAGGAGAGAGAAAGGACCACAAATCTGATAACTTTTCCCCTTTTGTTCATGTAGAACACAAGGAGTGCACTGTAGTCAATTATCAGGAGGAGGAGGCGATGGTACAGGGCAACAGGGGCCATCAACACACAAGCACCAGCTCTTTTTCCACAGTCATTCCCAAGTCCTCGTGTTTTCGTCTAGGTCGCCTCAGCTCAGGGAGAAAGAGTCAGCCAGGGAAGGTGTGTTGTTGCCTGTGTGGAGGCTCTGCAAATGCATCAGGCCTAGGAGATCTTCACGGACCTTACTACCCTGTTGGGCCAGGTCTGAGACACCAGAGCAAAGGGGAAAAACGTATAGCACTGCTGGCAGAAACTGAGGACAATGGTTTACTCAATAATGGCCATGCAGTGGAGCCTTCTGACGAGGAGTCCACACTGGTCAGTGAGAATACCATGATGCCTTCTCCCAGAGAGCCTGCTGTGGTGGACGGCCACTGTCAGATAGAGATGGCCCAGCACACGGAAGAACGCTGGATCCATGAGGATTGTGGCATCTGGTCGACGGGGGTGTACTTAGTTAGAGGAAAGCTCTATGGTTTGGAAGAATCAGCAAGGCTGGCTCAGGAAACGGTAAGAGACCAAACAACAACGTGTCTTTCTCCCAGAGGGTTCCAACAGTGGGCCGCTTTGGTTCCTTGGGTAGTTGGTGTAGGTTTATATTTTGCATACTTTGTTTTTTTCTAGGTTTGTTCTACATGCTACAATACAGGCGCAACAATGGGATGTTTTTTTAAGGGCTGCCCTGCAAAATACCACTACACATGTGCCATCCAGTCTGGTAAAAAACAATTAAAGAAATATTGTACACACTTCATGTTATTATACATATAGTGTAAAAGGCTTATACAGGGTGCGTATTTGTTATTTGTGTTTGGCAGTTGGGAAAGTTAGTTTTTCTGAAAAAGCTGTGTGTAATGGCATAAAAGTTTGTAGAAGAAGTGGTCAGGGCTTTTTGAAGGCATGGAGTAACAGTTTGTTCACATGATACCCTTTTGCTGATGGGCCGTCTTTGCAGGATGTTTGCTGAATGAAGACAACTTTTCACTGAGATGTTGTAAGCACAAGGTAACACAACTATTCACCCAAGTGTTTCCTATTTGTTGAGTGGGTTATGTGGCAATAATGTCCCAGATACTCATTTAATTTTAAAGTGGTTGCTTTTCTTTTAATACTATGATCTTTTTATATATATATATATATATAAAAAAATACAAAATATACCTGCGTAATCAGGAATTAGCTTTTTTTTTGGGATTGACTTTTTAGCCATTATGTCAATGAGTGAATAATAAGTGTTTGTTCGTGGAATAATCCATTTGACGTGCACATTTATGTACCCACTAGGACAAACCACTCAGAGGTGTAAACAGATGACAGGCAAGATTACAATGGAAGCCAAGGCCATGGAGGTAAGGTAGAATTAATTTGACTATGGACAATGCAGTGACCTGGCATTCTCGTAATTAACTATGGTATATTTGATAATAAAATGTTACTGTAAAGGTTTGGGGGTCATTCCTACACAATGGACTGATCGTTGTGAAATTGTACCTAATGTAAGCATGACCTATTGCGACTGAAGTATTAATTAACATTGACATGAAGGTGCTCTTCGCTTCTTCCAGGAGAGCCCACCCATTTCCTCAGGCTGTGGATTTTATTATAATTATTTCCCTCTCTGCTTTTTCATATACATAATCAAGACAGCATGTTCTCCCAAGCAGAAAGAAACCACCTGGTAAGTCACAGTTTTCAAAAATTGGCGTAAACATGGAGGCACTTTGGACTTTGAGTTTTTATTTTTGTTTTTGACTTTCAGACGGTTGGATAGAACAGCCCCAAGGCCGTAGGACACCTCGATACCTATCAACTCTTTGACCAGCCATTCCAAATATCCTGTACTGTACTTACCTCTCTTCTAACAGCTCGGCCTTAATGGCAGAGGAGGACAATCACAACTTTGTTATGTTCATTGCAGTTGACAAGAGGCTATCATTTCTGCCTCTTTCTTGGCCGCTTTTTCAGTGACTGTTGTTTTTATTTTAGGCTTATGAATTGTATGCTGCGTTGATAGTCCTAATGTCAGTCTTTACTTGAGTGCACTTTACATCTTTGAAAATACTTTAATTTAACTTTATTCAATTGTGTTTGTCTTTTATTGTTTTTAAACATTTAATATGTATCGAAAATTATATTGCAATTTTAATTAATGTTTGAATTGTTAATACACTTTACCCTAATTGTGAATTGTGTAAATCTTTGTCCAAATACTATACTAACAATTTGTGTTTGGTGATATGACTATATTTGGCATTATGCCTACAATAAAATGTAGGTCGATTTTAAACACATTATCACATTGAAATGTGCTAACACCAGATGGACAAGACCTAGGTTACATCGTCCCTACTAGACCTATGTCTATGCCAGGAATATAAATTGCGGTGTCAAAGCTAGTGTTAGTCACACCTGACATTAGCAGCCTGCATTTAAACGCTTTCTGGATGAAGTAATCCCAGTCAAATGCACTGGTTTAATTATGATGCAATGTGATCCTGGCCATGAGCTAGCAGTTGCAGGCAGTCTGCTTGTCTCCCTAACTTGGAAGGTTACTGCGAGACACTGTCCAATTCTGTTTGTGTTGTAAGGTAGGTGAAGTATTCATAGGTCCAGAACTGGTTTGTAAGTGCCACAACTTGTCTACATGGCTTTATGTACAGGACGAGAACTCTCCAGGTGGAGGGGTGAGAGTACTGACAGTGAGAGTATGAAGAGGATTTCCGTGTCCGCAGACACCGGTAGGTCGGGCATTCATGATGGCTGTAACCTCTGCCATCAGTGAACAAATTACTTTGTGGGTTAGGCGTGTGTTTTACTGAAGAAACATTGAATGAAGGATTCTTCTGGCGACACCATTCATACGCTCCCAAGAGCCTCCCATATGAGAAGCATGTCGGGGTGAATCCCCAACTGCATCCCTGCTCACTGAGGTACCTCTGTACTGTTTGTGTCCATCCCAAGCTCCCTGCACGCTCTAATAAAGTTGGTGCCGCAATTGGAAGCTTTGTACAGGGCCTCTGAGTGCGAAGAAGCACCAGAGAGCGTCTATGCAGTTGTACGTGTCCATAAAACATCGAGC
The DNA here is from genome assembly GCA_036023535.2 of Galaxias brevipinnis. Lineage (NCBI taxonomy): Eukaryota > Metazoa > Chordata > Actinopteri > Galaxiiformes > Galaxiidae > Galaxias > Galaxias brevipinnis. The sequence goes on along the minus strand of JAVQIZ010137912.1, from coordinate 3,557 downwards.
CCCATAGGTAAAAGGTGGGCAGGGTTTGAGCCGTTCAGGACGCAGGTCCGCTATCCGTTGTTCTTTCAGCTTTACCCCCAGCTTGCAGCAGGTTATGCGTTTGTGCAGTACGGAATTGATTAGCGTCTTGACTCCCCGGATCCACAGCCCTGCTGTCCTAATTGCGCCTGTCAGGTAACGGCCCGGTGTTTCACCTGCTCATTGTGATGTCATGTGAGTAGTAGAGATGTGGCTGGCAGAATGATTGGGTTCTTTTCAGCAGTTGTAAGGTTGGAGTGCTTCAGTCTGCCCCCAAAGCAAATTAGATTATCCTCCAAGGTTGGGCTGAGTTTCTGCAAGGGACTGTTTATTGCGTTGTTGACTCAAGAGAGCTGACAGCTTCGCTACTTAGACTCCTAACATGTGTTGTGCATTGTAATCTTAATTGCACCCTTGATGCAAGATTCTGACATAGATTGATTCTGGCTGTCATCCTCCCGAGTGTAGCCACTATCCAAGCTCAAATCAAGACTGTCCAAGAGACTCGTCTCTCATCCTTCAGTAAAGACCCCGCCCACCAGTATCGTAAAATCCTGTAAAAACTAGTTTTGTTTCACAAAACATTTTCGAAGCGTCTCAAATCCCATACTACTCCTTTTTTTAGTAGGTACGCTACTTCAGCTGCACTTGCAAAGGATGTACTGTTGCATGCATTTTTGGCATTTGACATAGTATGTGGGACTTACAAAATATGTTTCTGGCTTACTATATGTAGTATGGTAGATAGTTCGGGTATTGAGACGCAGCATTCGTGTTGCAAAATGTATTGGTTGCACATAAGTTCGCGTCCAGAGCAAAACTTTCAGGTGCATGACCAAAAGTGGAAACACGTCCAAAACGTATCTCAACTTATTTTGCTCTGAAAGTAATTAATTTAAACATTTTAATATATTATCATAGCACTAAAAAACTAAATGAGTTACCCTCAAAATCGTTGAGTAAGGTCTTCTGTCAATAAATACGGCCATGGTAAAGCCCACTCTTTACTCATTGGTCAAATTCGTTTTTACTGTCAATCCCACATTTCTCATTGGCCACAAGGGTTTGTTTTGTACGTCTTGACGAACTGTCTGATTCTGAAGCTGTGTTTGGAATCGCATTCTTTGCGTCTAACATACTAAATATGTTGGGAAATTTGTTCATGTTCAGTATGTTATGTATGTATATATATATATATATATATATATATATATATATATATATATATATATATATATATTTATCTATATATTCATATTCAGTATGGTCAACTACGGATTGTAGACAAATCCGAAAACACCATGAGTGTGACTGTGTAAACAAACCACAGGTCTCCCGCCATGACCAATGTTACTGAATTCAACAGCTAATCAGTTTATTTTATTAGTATCACGTAAAAAAAAATATTTGGTAGTTTCATAGTTTACGTCACGTATATGTATACCAAAAAGGGTATTCTGGCTACAAACAATAGCTATACAGATCAGCTGACCAGAAGACACGTCGTTAAGTCGGATACTAAATCTATCTAGCTAGCACAGCTAACGTGAAACCCTTTGTTTTGATCAGACCAATGTGACCATGATTGGCTTGGCCGCCTACTGAGGACAAAGTATCGTATCGTTAGCTAGTTGGTTAGCTTATTACGCGACCTAATAATAAACACCACTATTCATGGATTTCAGCACGTTTCAGATGAATCCCAATTGACTGGATAAAAAAACGTTAGACGCTCTCCGATTTGGGAATCGACACACAGTCAAAGCTTTTTTGGTATTGTTTTTTACGGGGCCGAGACTTTCGGTGAGTAACACATTAAGGCATTTTCTAGTGTCGCTGCAAAGCAAGCCATTTAACTTACTAATTAGCTTTAGATGGATAGTCATTTTCAATATATAACCACAATAGTCTACATTACAGTTTACGAAGCTTTGTTATTAGAGCTAGACTATTTCATATACCGAGCCAGACGCTAACCGAGCGTTGAGACAGCAGCTAGGTAACATTTATTGACTGACTGCAATGAGCACTACACTTGAATATTGCTGTATATCATGTATTGAGTGCTCTTGACTTGATTTGTCAGTGAGTAGTGCATGTTTTGGTGTTGTCTAGCAACAATTACTGGCACTGTGTTGTAGTAAAATATGTCCCATAATTTCAACTGCTTACACAGGGTGCAATTGTTTCTTCCACTTTGTGTGCTCTAACCCTGTTTAGAGAAGAAAGTAGGTCAACATTGGCATTGCCCACTTTACTTCAGAACAAGCAAGGAACCAAACTGAAATAATCCTCTTTCGTACCTCAACGGCCAATAAATATATAAAAAAATTGTTACAACTCAGTATGTCACTTAATAGGGGCATGTAAAGCGTTCTGTCCATACACAGTCAGAATGGCAGGAGGTGTGAAGAAAATTTCGCTGCGTAGCCTTTGGAAACTGTTTGAATCGATAAATTAGCACAAAAAAAAATTAACGAGTCGTAATACTTAGTTTCACAACAAATGTTATTATTCATAGAGCTCTTTGCTAATTTACTGTTGGCTTCCAAAAAGCGTAGGTTTTGTTCTAAATTGAAAAGATCCGAACGTTTTAATTTGAATGTTTTTATAAAACAAATTTTTTATTTACGATCAAACGATTTATTAACTGGTTTAAGAATATATTCTTAAATCACAGATAATTCAATCTTTCCATATTTCTACTGTTAATAACATCAAATTGTCATTTTAAAACTCGCCTCTGCGTGGTAGTCGTCGCTGTATTTGGTTAGAAATGCAAACGTGTTTAAGAAACTGGCACTAAAAAGTCCAGCGCTCCTAGTGTTTAAGTTAAATTGCGTGCCTATTCCCACAATTTTTGATGGTCAAACTTTGATTATATTTTTAAGTAGACCCCTGTCCGGAGTTGGACATGACAATAAGGGAAATAAGCTCAGTCAACAATTTGTAATTAAAATACGTGCTATATATTTTTACTTGCTAACTGCTACTAACTGCAATAACAGTCGTCAATCAAGTCCTTTCAACTCTGACTAGAATTAGGCCTTGATGTGATATCAAAAGATCGGAGAGATCCATCCAAGGCAAGGAAGGAAATGATCATTTTAAAACAACCATCAAAATGCAACAGTCAGGAGACGCTTCCCTGCATGTTATCTATATCAATGGGGCATAGCTGTCTTCCTCAAGCAGGTAATTTAAACTCAGCACTAGTTTATTGTTATGCTAACGTCAATAATAGATGTTTGGCAGCAATGCTTCAAAATGTTTGCCTGGCGTTGCCGAATTACTCAACTCCGTTTCTTGACCGTGTATATGGGAGTAGCGTGAAATCAGCGACATTAGTCACATTAGTGGTGTGACGTAATCAAACACGGCGCCCAAAATCGCAGTTCTGCCTTCAAAATAAGAGTTCGCCATTGAGATGAATGCAGTACAAAAAAAGTGTTATATCTCATTTTAATCCGAAAAACAAGCACGTTCCCACCGCAACTGGGCCAACAACGTTATAATAAAAAAAAACTAATTCTCATAAT
>JAVQIZ010137911.1:0-16278 GCA_036023535.2 Galaxias brevipinnis | reverse complement strand
TCTGTTTTGTTTCTTTGAGATACTGTCTCCCCTCTCTCTCTCACACACACACACACACACACACACACACACACACACACACACACACACACACACACATACAGAAACACACAGCAGGTTGAACCAAGGCCAAACTAGCTGTGCTGATTATCCTTAGATGAGCTGTTTTCTGTTGTGCCCACCGACAGGTAGACAGGCAGACGCGCTGATATCCTCTACTAGTGTGCCCACACCGGCCAGCCTTCTGCAGCTTGTCTGTGTGTGTGTCTAGCTAAGGCCGGGATCGGGCTGTGCTATGCTGTCGGAGGACCCGGCTCCAGAGCCACTACCCACCTTCCGAAGGCAAAGCCCTGAAATATTGATGAGGGGCCAGTGTGAGGAGCAGCCTTGTGGGAGCAGGAAATCACTAATGGAACTCTTAAAGTCACACACTAACTGACAGGGCCCGGCCAGCCCACATCTTACAGGGGCTGCTATCTCATCCTTTTCTTCCCTCTTCCTTCATGCTCGTCTCGAGAAAAATGTCCGGCTCTGTTGGGACATGTCCAATGAGTTTTAATAAAAAAATGTTTTGTAGCCAAATAGGGCTTTTAACCGAGCGCTTTTTTTTCTTTCCACTTGCCACTTGCTCAGCGTGCGTTTTACGATACGCGTTTCATAAGCTTGGCTCTCTGTCTTGTGTACCAGCATTCTGTCTGGGGACCAAAGCAGGCTTGAACTTCCATTAACCTCTCCACAGCCACCAAAGACCAGAGCTCAGTGAGAACCTCTGTGGGAGGAGAGGGGAACTAAGGCTTGGCTGGGTCAGATAGCTTGAATAAAACACATCTGAACCAGTCGGAGGAGCTAAACCTTTTAGCCACTGTGATATTACACTGCTAATTAATTGAAGTTGTTGAGCTTTTGAAGTGGGTCAAGCCAGGTTATTGCACTGTAGCCACTGATGCAGTTAGAGGAGCTCATTTGCATTTGCAACCTCTTCACATCTAGTAAGCAGTCATATATTTTAATTTGTTATACTTTGCTCGCGCACTCCGATAAACACTTCATGCGGTTGTAAATGTCCATAAAACCCTCTAATAGGAAAGGGATTGAGCCAGTTGTTAGCTCTCATCAGCTGGTAATAGAAGTACCTGTGTAGAGTCAAAGGTGTTTAGTCCTGAAAAGCTTGGCGTGGTGCCAGGCATTTTAAGGACTGTAATGCTAAGACTGTCAATGAGAGGACTATTGTAGTCCTTCTTTGAGCCAGACCGTCCTATAGTCATAAGGTAAGAAACCTGCCATGTTGCATATTGATCTAGACTCGCAGAGAAATGGACTATGTAGGGCAAATTAAACCATACCTGATTGAATAAGGAGCCAACCATTCATGCGGTGCAGAGTGCGGTGTGTGTACAAGGCTCGCTATGATGAATTTTAATGCCCTGAAAGGGATTTAAAATGACTAAAGGAAGTGCTGGTGCAAAAAAATAAAGCCAAAAGGCTGCCAGACGTAGCGGTGGGTTTGATGAATTCCTCTCATCAGAAGCTCGTCACGCGATGGGGCCGATCTGGATTTCACACCTGACCTTCTCCCGTTAAACACCTTGTTTCACAGCAGCAAGGTAAGCAGATAAAAGCTGGGAGCCGCGACGCCGAGGGGAGAAAGCATTGGGAATACAACTGCTTCGTCAGACCCTTCCTCTAACCAACCGCGGAGTAAAGAGCGAGGCGGAAAACCAAACTGAGCCACAATAGGAAAGGGTCTCTTCTCCAAGCTGAGCCAGTTCTGATGAGCCTCCCTAACGGTGTCGTGCACTGTTGACGCACCTCCCAGTAAGCTATTAACCATTGTAATTACATCTGTAGCGATACAGGGAGCGCAGTGATATACATATTGAAGTATGGATAGATGGGGGGTGAGTAATTAAAAGTCGCCGCAAGAAACGTGGATCTTGCGATTGTCTCGGTTCACTCCTGTTTGGTGTATTGGCCGGAGCTGAACGCTTTTTCATTCTAGATGTAATCTTTTTCCATTAGAATAAATCGTGGCCTGAAGACGGCTGGCCAGAAGGGGATGAGTTTCACTTTCGGGAGAAAACATGATAGGAAAATTAAATCTCCTGGCTCTAAATGAAAAACCATTAAGAAAATAATAAGGCGGGTTTTATCCTTACTCCAGCTCACCAGTGGTCTCACATATCCCTAGGCCCAGTACTTTGCTTTATCATTTCTACATGCAATATCCATGCTAATATCATGGAAACAATAGAAAAAAGTGCGGATAATTTGCATGTTTGAAAAAGAAAGCACATGGTCTGATCTGGTCGCTTGGTCTTGTACATATACGTATAGGTCTATAAATAGTTTTTTTTCTATTTCTATCCTACTCTCTCCCCCTCTCTCTCTGTCTCTCTACCCTCTCTCCCTCTCTATATGCATATATTTATTTCCCTCAATCTCTCTCTTCCTCTATCTCTCTCTCTCTCTCTCTCTCTCTCTCACGCTCACCCTCTAACTGACACACACACACACACACTACCTTTCATATAATAACGTGGGCCAACATTAACATTCTGTCTACATTTGACGAGATGCAAGTTCCCAGCAGTCAGATTGGCTATCCATCTGTCTGAACCCTTGTTCATCAATATTCTCACTAAAACCTATGACCCTGTTGACTAAATCAACAGGACGAACTGTGGCTCAGTCAAAGTCCGCTTCTTACAAGACTGATGCAGCCAGAAATCACAGCTGTGATCATTTTTGATTTAAAAAATACAGCTCTGCTCAAGCCATCTGTTGAAAACAGTGAGAGAGAGAGAAGCCTCCTCTGTTTGTGCAGATAGGGGGTGGAGACTGCAGAGATTTGCCCTTTGCCAGGAGGACCTGAACCTGGGCAAGCAGACCCATGCATGGGTGCCTCTGGAGCAGTGGCGCTTACTGTGGTGTGCCGAGGGACAGGAGGGATTAATCTGAGTCCACTTAAGCAGTGGGCAGTGGGCTTTGGCTCTGCAAAGGCGGCAGGCAGCACTCCACTCAGCCAGATAAGGCGGTCAGAATTATGGCTCCACAAGCACCTCAACAGCTTTCCCTCTGGCAGACAGTAACACGTGCACACTCTGTGACTCACAGATGGACAGACATAAATATTCGGACACACACCTGTACTTAGGGATCCATTACACACAAAGTGCATGTATGAGCACTTCCATTCAAATGCAGAAGCACACAGCAACAAGCTAACTTGATATAGTCCGGTTTTATGTTCTTGTTTTTGTAAAGCATTTTTTGGTAGTTCTGTCGGAATGCCTGATGATGAATTTGAATGTGAGACTTTGTTATGTGACACTTTGCTGTTCCCATGGATAGCAAGTACAACTGGAATGAGTAGTGTGGAAACTGAGATCATTTGCAATTGGTGAGGTCATAAGCCTAAACAAAGGTCAAAATACTGAAGTGAGAATCCTTTCGGGTGGGAACAGAGGATCAGAGGCGAAGAAGAAGAAGAAGAGGGACCTTAAACATTCATACAGTAAATGTAAAGAGTACAGACCGAAATAAAGGAAACAGATAGCAGTAAAAAAAAAAAAAAGGGGTGCCAGATGAGCAGAAGAAGCAGGAATAAATGAAGACTCTTCCCATGGAGGAATGTAAGAACAGGGTGGAATGAGAGAGCTGTGATGCCAGCGATTGGATCTTTCAAAAGGTAATCGCTCACCTGCCCAAAGGGGACAAGTCACCCGTTCTCCCTCTCTTTTTTCACTCCCTTGTCAAAAGTGGGAGTAACATGCAGAGAATTGAAATGTAGAAGCAGTGGAGGATCAGAGACAGCTGGGAAATGAGAGGAGCAAAGGGCAGTCTGAGCGAGGGGCTGGAGGAATTGTACCTGCGCACGGAACAGGAAACGGAGAAGGGTGTGCGTGTGTGCGTGTGTGTGTGTTAATGTGAGAAAGAGAGAGCGAAAGAGAGTGAAACTGAGTGACGAAGACATATGCATGGCATGAGGCTGGGAGTGTCGAGGTGTCAGAGGGGTTCCCTCTTAGGAAGAAGCTCTCTTGCCAAATCAGTTTATGCCTCTCCCACAGGAAGGTGTCTTTTACCTCCATCCCACATAAGCCAGGGGGAATAAAAAGAAGGAGAGGCCTTTGTCGAACAAACAGCTTTGGGCCGTGTGGGGCCCTCGTCACTGACACAAAGGGCTGTTGGTGCCCTGTCAGTATGTCATCAATCCTCTCGGTGCTGATATGAGAATCTCATGACCCTCATGACTCAGCATGTGTTGGGAGATTATCAGCCGGACTGGGATTAGACCAGTGGCAAACAGGTTAAATTCACTAAACAGATTATGGGGATGGGAGTTAAAGGAGAAAGTCGAGGGGGGAATTACATAACCTATTGGCGACTACACTGGGGGTTTTAGATCGTTAATCAAGCCTTGCCTGACAGCAGTCATTACATCCATTCATAGGGCCTCCACACAAGTGCCTCAAAATTGCAGCACTTGTGAGGAAACGGCACATGCAGCAGCCATGCCAAGTATCTCTTCCAGTAAAAAAGAATCACATTTTTGAATGCTGAAATCATATGTCATTTAGGGCCCAAATTATAGCAACGACTCATAATAATGTGGATTCTAAGTATGTACGCTGATTCCCAGAGTAAGGATGACCATAAATCATGGATCACCCACAGTGAGGAGCGCATTAATCAGGAATGCCTTGTTCAGTAAATAGATGATAATTGGGCCCAAAGAAAGATATTTATCTAGTGAGCAGCCATTTTTAGAGGGAAAGTCATTGATCTAGTTTCTAATTACAATGCTGCTGGTGGGGGGATGGGGCCTGGGTACTGTGTACCCTGGCAAACGGCAAGCCCCTTTCCAAACCTTTATCTGACGCCATTAGGCAGTGCCGGCCGCGCTCCCTTCATCTCCTCCCCACCACAGCCAGCATCTTGCTCACATCTGGAGAGAGGAAGTGAGGCTACTCCTGCAGGCTCATCATTAGTAGCGTACACGCTATTGGATCATTTGATCAGATTTCAAACCCCCCCCCTCCTCCTCCTCCTCCTCCTCTGTCCCCCTCCGCTACGCACACTTTGTCATCCCTCTTTTCTTCCATTACTGCCATCCTCCTCCATCTGTTTCCCGTGGAGGCAGAGCAGGTGAACTCTGCTTTCCAGAGGATCTGCCTGAAAGAAGTCATCAGAAATTATGACAAGAGCATTTAATACTGTAAAATGAGGGATGGGCGAATGCTGCCAAGGAGCCTGGGGGAGACACATGAACCTAATAACAGATCCCAGACACATACACAGAACAAAGTTGCACATGGGACACACAGAGAGAGAGAGCGTGACAGGATATTGGTGTGTTCAGCATTTTCCCATTGGCAATAAAGTATTGTATCTGTGAGAAAACGTGTACGTGTGCACACCTTTGCAGGGATATGTACAGCAGTTCTCTCTGAGACATTTCTTACTTAGAGTGTGTTGTTGTTGTGCGTGTGTCTACTTACTAATCATTTGTCCTAGACTTACTGCCCCCTTTCAGCGTTGTTTTGGTCTGGCAGTTTACTATCACCTACATTACCCCTTACAGCACCCATTAACGCGAACTGTAAGCTATCTGGAGGCAAAGCACAAAGGAGACCTAGCTTTGTCCCAATTCTATCAGCCTCTACTTTTGCTAGTTTACTTTCTAACCCATTTGCCTTGAACCCCAACATGAACACATCTGTGAGCTGTCGTGATGGCAGTCATGTGCTTAGAAGGTGATAGGGAAAGTGGTTGACAGGCTGTGAGAGAAAAAAAAAGAAAGAGAGAGAAAAAAATAAATAGAATAAACGAAGTGACTGACGGAAGGAAAGGGACGGGACTGAAAGGCTGACTGGTTTGAATATTTCATCACATGCGAGTGCATGGCGAGTGGCCTGGTACAGGGAGAAAAGCTCGTCAGTCTGTCCCCAAGCAGCTCACCTCTCTCAGTCACGGTGTGCTACTGTAGACCCCTATCACTTCCCCAGACTGGGTTCCAGGCACGTGCACAGGGAATGACTACCGTGGGACGAGCCACTTCCCTTTTGCCCTCCTCCTAGCCGAGATGCTCTGGACCAGAAAAAAAAATATTATAATTTTGATGATTACAGTATTTGCTGACGCTGTTATGGCTCTTGTTATGACACTTACATGGAAGGGGACAGGGCAACGAGTGAGTGACATGACACTCTAGCTCCCAAGATTAATGGAGCAATTGCGAACTGATTAGACTTTGTTGCGTTGCAGTGTAAGCGTTGAGTCTTTAAACAATCAAGCTAAAGAAATAGGTATTGGCAAAAGCAATTGCTAAAGCAGTGTCTATACATCTCATTTTCCTATCACTTAAGCTAATAGCAAGCCTGGCACTTTAGCTTGGCATTACATTAGAAGTCGTCATATTGCCTTGTATAAGTCACATAATGTCTCATCTAAATAACTTTAGCTAGCTCCTTAAAACTATTAAGTTAAGTGTGCTTTATTTCTATTGCAGAGCTGACTCACTTTCTATTGAGAGGCTTGCCAGGTTACTATTATATTCATATTATATTATAGACACTAACTTTTATTAGCTTTTTTTTTACTGTCTTTCGCCCATTGCCAATGCTAGTATTTTATGCCCATGAAAAAGAGGTGAGAGAGAGAGAGAGAGAGAGAGAGAGAGAGAGAGCAAGAGAGAGAGAGCGCTGAAGGAGGCAGGGAGAGTAGGTGCTCGGGGAAGCAGGATACCAAGTGGCAGCAGGCCAGCAGATGAAACATAGTGCCTGAGATAACTAGCAACTAATACTTTAATCTTCCAACACAGTATTTTGACTCCGTAACTATGGTCGGTGCTGGAAGTGATCTAACTTTTGTGTTTTCCAGTAGATTGTGTTTTATAGAGAGTCAACAAGAGGGGTGGGCTGTTTGAGCCACTGCCCTTCCCAACGTCGGTGCAAAACCCCCGGTGGGCTCACCGACCCTCCCAAGCTGTCACAAGTACTAATGAACTTCCCTCCCTGATGAACTTCAGAGGAGCAAAACAACTCATCCTTTGAAATAGGCTATGACTTGAAATGCGCTTCAATAGATGAATGCCGCAATCATTGTTCTCATTTCAGAATGTAGCTCTGAGGGCAACGGAGCTCGGATATTTTGGGATTCCAAGGCAACCAGATGGTATTGTAGCCCGCGTATTCTGAGCAGCCTCTCAAATTGACAATTCAAAGTGGGATATTCATTATTTTTCTCTTGCCTCTCAGCAATTTCCTAGCGAGCACATCCATCTCCATACAGCAAATGAGTTTTGACTGTCCCAGTAAGGCTCTTGGTTCCGGGCTTTTTAGCAGGGCCTCCTTGGGGGATATCTGCAGTGGCTGAGGCCTTTCAGGTTTAATTCTGTTTGGACGAGCAACGTTATTAGAGCGTCTGGGCGTCTGTGTCAGCCTGATCTGTGCAGGGGACAGCGGAGGAGCCGATGGGAGTCGCTGATAAGGGCTAATTAACTGAACCACTCTTTAGTTCTAATATCTCCCGCACTGGGAACGGCGCTATCAGCGCAGCCACTCCCCCGCTAAGCGTCACATTGGCCCATGTTTAATGGAGGAACACAGGACAGCAGATTGGTCCGGCTGACTTGCCAAGGACAAGAAAGGCATTCGTTTCATTGCTAAAAAGAAAAGCTTTTGCCGTGGACAGGCTTCAATAGCGCCTCCGCGAAAATGGCTGTTGGTTGCTCTAATGGAGGCTCACTTGCTGTTGTAAGAATGAATGGGCAATATTAACTGTATGGCCTTTGGCGTGCAGCGGTTCTCCTTCATCAGTCGGACGTTTGTCCTAAAGTTGCGTTGGAGGTTATCCTCACAACGAGGGACAAAGAGCAAATGGATTGCAGCAAAGAATTTGCTGTGCTCTGATGTTGTCAGAAGGAGGCCACTTTAGAAGATGAATATAGCTCGATAAGGAGATCCACTGGGAGGAATTAACACTGAGCTGGCGAGGACACAAAAGAAGTCATTTTGAATGCAAACAGAATGTAAAACAAAACTAATTGTATTAGCCGAACTACCCCCAAGGAATACAGATAAAGCCAAATGCTCAGTATGTGTCAACAGGCGTGTCAGCAGACACAGTAAGGAGATCCATTTGTTTTGGACTCCGTCTTGGTTAACTCCACAAATAGATACAATGGCACAATGGTCCAAACAAGGTTGCTGAATATATTTTCTGCTGTGTATTCTATCAAGCAATTCCCTGTATAAAAGGAGCCTGGCTAAATGAACTCCATCAGCATTTGAAAAAGAAAGCCAGAGTAAGGTTATTTGGGCTCACACTGGATGCAACCGCCAGTGATCGAACAATTTACTTATTGTCTACTTGTAGAGAAAAGACTCACTCAATGTTTCCCTCTTAAAAAAAAGTGTGTTGGCTACATCCCACACACAGTCAATTCTATTCACCTCTGCATTTGCAGGAACAAAAATAAGAAGGTCAAGTCCAAGCTCCTGCTCAATCTCCCGTTCGAGTTTCACTTTCTCAAATTCGAAAGGTATTAACTGTTAGAGTCATCTTGGCGCTAAAGTGAAAGGTAACTCCCTTCTTGTCAGTCCTCTATTCTGACTAGTAATGGTTCATGAGGGGAGCAGGTTGGCGAGGACACACATGCCCAGAGAGTTTAAAGGGAGATACTTGTAATTTTATACATCAATTAAGCCAGCTAGGGTGTGTCGCTCCACAGTCGTTGGACCAGGACAGGGCACGGCAGAGGGGTTTTAAAGAGAGTGTATTACACTAAGAGACCTGTGGGCCAGAACACCATTAGTAACCATCAAAAATCAATGGCGGGATCATTGGAAGCCCGCTCCTGCAGCAACGGCCCTGGTTGTGTGCAAATGGCCGTGTCTCTTTTAAATACAAATGTGTAGAGCCAATGGCTGATTGCTTGTATCTACGTAGATCCCTTGTTCCATATTGATCTGTGTTTAGCAACACATTGTCGTGCTAATGGGAGCCAACGTGACCAGGGCAGAGAGAAAACAGAGGATTTGTGTTCTTTTTCAGCGCATCACTAATTTCTGCAAAGCGATGCCTCTTAGTGTTTGCATAACCAAATGTTATCCTAATTGTTGGTTAGTCAATGTTTGGGTTGACACTGTAGCGTAGCTCACCTCCTTTCTGCAGGGAGTAATGCAGTAGAGCGCTTTCAAAGTAGTGAGCACAGTCCTTTTTTGATATATTCCTGTTTGACAAGTGCAAAAAAAAGGCAGAGGCAGAAGTAGCAACACAAAAGAAGCGTGGTCTCCTTTCTTGTCACAGCAGGTGGCTATTGTGTATGCATTTGTGTGCGTGTGTGTTTGAGCACGACAGTTACTGTCTTTGTGCGTGTGTGTGTGTGCGTGTATTCAGGTAGACCATCGCAGGATTAGGATACTGACTGTGCACTGCCAACTGATTCTATAATCCGTTACCTATAGAAAGACTCTCTTTTTACAGTATATTCTCCTTCTGAAGGCAGTGGCTTGCTCCACAGATACCGTGGAGCGGCCACTCTAAGCTGGGAGTTGAACCAGGCAAGCCCAAAGGCTTTGATCCACCTGGCCTATTGGCCACGTTGCAGAATAGAACCGTGATTAGAAAGATGACCTTCTTCCCCAAGCGAAGGAAAAACCCTGTTAAATCTTTCAAGGGGGCTGCAGAAAAGCCTCTGCCCGGCCCTCCGATAGGCCAGAGCTTCCACCTGCAGGGCAGAGAGGGAGTGATGAATGTTTTAGAAGCTGGCTACGCCGCGCCAGAGAAACTGGGATTTAACAGGCAGTCAGCACGGGGGCTCAATTGGACCAGACAGTCACCAGGGAGACCGCCATCTCAGGAGGAGGAAAATCTAGGCTGAACACGGAACAAGAGCTACGAGGCTTACTCACGGCGGAGCAACTCGGCTCGTCTCAAGGGCTCTGCAGGGCTGGAAAATTAGAGGAGTTTTAATCGTGGTCTTTGTCTGTGAAGAAAGAAGAAAACGCATGCCCAGTATGGTAATAGGATGTACTGTTATGTCTTTCGAGAAAAAATGTTTTTCAACCTGTGTGCCAGCGTTTGTTCTCATAATGAAGGGTCCCCCTGTCCAATTAGGAGAGATCCAGGGATATTTGAACACACACACAAATGTGTGCAAACCATTATTCATATCCTTGATAATGTAATCTGGGGCTACAATGAATAGAACTAGATTGTAAAGAAAGATTGTGTGAAAAGAAGCACTTGAGGAGAATGACCTTGAGCAAGTCTTTGGCCTCAGCTATTTTTTCCTTTGCAGTGCAACAGTGTGTGACTGTAGCTGAACATGGGCAGAAACGCTCCATTTCACATTTATCTAACAGTACATGCTTCAATTGACAAAACTATTACTGTATGACTACCACACATGGACTATATGTATCCATACCGGCTCCCTACTGAATATTACATTGCAGATTATTATCTCTCACTTACTCTGTCTCTCTCACTCTTTTTACCTTACTTTCTCTTACATTGTTTCCTCACCCTCACTGTTTCTCGCTCTCTTACAGACAGAGAGTGGGAACGGCTCTCTAAGACTATGCATGCTAAAGCTAACACCGCCATCTCCTATGGTTTTACTTTTTCATGACTTCTGATTAAATATTTAACTGACATCCTCTGCTCCAGTTAATTGCGTGTCAACACGTCCTCCACAAAGACCCAAATTCAGTCTGAACGACCTCCTGAAGGGGCAAGGTTGTCTGGGACAAGGGATGGGCCTGCCTGGAGTGAAACCTCCATGTAGCTCAGACCAGGGAGGGAAGGGTTAACCAGCTAGATAATTGTGTGTAAGCCTGTCAGTTGCAACAACACCATCACTAATTCATAAAGCTGTGTTCCGCTCTACAGGGAGAACGCTGCTCTTCAAATGCCCTTTTTTTCCTGGAAATTCCATCCCACAAGCGTACCTTCTCATAACCCTGATCACAACATGGATGGAATTCCCGCATGTACCACACTGATTGCAGAGCATATATCTTGTGGCGGGGGTCGCTGGGTGACATTCGCCATCCATGGCGGACCGCGGAGCTGAGGATATGTGCGGTCCCAGGAGGGGGACAGCAATGCACAACTGTCGAGCCTGCGCTCCCTCGGGTGGTTCATCGATCAGATAGCAGTGCCTGCTCAAGAGGAGTGTGTCTGCACGGGCCAGGGCAGGCTACGGAGGAATAAAGAGTCGTCAAGAGAGAGGTGCAGAGACAGGTGGAGAACAAAGGCTGCGGAGAGATGAAAAGTCGTGGGTGGAAGACGTGGAGAGAGGATGTTTCATGTAAAATCCTCAAATAGTCTCCTGTTCCCCCTGTCGTCGACGTGTGTTATTACTGTCTACTTATGAAACTCCACGCATCCCTTTCATGAACAGACACGCGCAAACAGACCGACAGATGGGCAAGGCAGGCTGACAGGCAGCACTTGGCAAGGAGGCCAACCAGCAGGCTGAGGGGTATATACCTAAGTAGATTTTAATACAGTTAGTTTCAACTCCGTCACCTCCCACTGTGTGGCCCTCTTTCTCACGCAACCTCCAGCTGCAGATGCGTGACCGAAACCCTGAGTGCTGGCAGGTCATGAGGCATGCAATCTCAGCAGACGCCTCCTCTGACCCTCCCAGGGGAAGGATGTGAGTGGGACAGATGCTGTGGAACAACTGTCAGAATGAAAGCCATGGCGAGGGCTACGTTGTGAATATTTCACCAGCCGGGACATTTCTGAGACGCGCCCTAGAGAGGTGACCTTGGAGCAGATTCACTCCTCTCCCAAGACCCCGGGCGGTTTTCTGAGTATAGGGACTAGTAGCCTCGTCTCCGACCCCGGGGAAGAGGCAGCGGGGGCGGGGTGGGGCATAGTCAACTCTGGGCTCATCTCGGCAGACGCCCTGTCGTCACCCCGCGCGCATCTCGACTGAACCGTAGGTCACCCGCCATCCATTCCCATTACCCTCCTCTAATAGATTTCCATTTGATTTTATGGTAGCTTCTTCTCCTTCTTTTTTTTTTCTTCTTTTTTTTGGGAGGAGAGAAGGATCCACTCTCCAGACGCCAATTTAAGGAGCCAATGCAAAGTAATCAATTCACAAACCGGAGACTGCAAACTGAATTACTGGGATGGCGGCGGGGAGGGCAGGTGGTAGGCAGGGAGAGTGTCTGTGTGAGAGCCGGATCCAGCCCTATCCATATCGAAGCCTTTCAGGGCCAGAGAAGGAGCAGCGAGTGGCTGAATCGCAGTGAGCAGCCGGTGGATGATTAAAGCTAACCAGGCCACAGCAGGATGGCCTCACAAGAGTGCCGTGTAGAAGGCTCGCTCACACCACTGATTGATTTCCTTAGCTTGAAGCTTTGCAATGTCCGTCCACTTCTCCTTGCCTCTTGCTCTTTATCGCTGGCAGAAATGCAAGCTACGTCGTGTTCTTGCTCTTTGAGGGGGACGCTGAGCCAGAGAGAATGAGTGTGGCCCCCTCTTTTGGAATGGCACACTGTTCCCCTCCACGTTGTTTTTTAAAAAATATGTGCTCTCCACGTTGTTATTTTTTTAATATGTGTATGTGTACGCCTAGGTGCAACCTGTAGAGGTCTGTTCCAACATTTCATGTGAATAGTTTGGGTTTCCAGCCTCACCCTGGCTATAGTTGACCGATCAGAGTGTAAACTCAAATTGATATGACACAGACCTAGTATGTTGGTGTGTACTAATTTCCTGTTAGCTATCATTCCTTGTCGGAAACTTTCAGAGTCCTATTAAGAGAACGTTATGTTCATGTAGGTTATATTACAGACTGTGTGTGTGTGTGTCTCTCTCTCTCTCTCTCTCTCTCTATCTCTCTCTTTATCTCTCTCTCTCTTTCTCATTCTCGTTCTTGCCAACCTTTCTCTACCTCTCTCTCTTTTCTTTCCCACTTCTCTCCCCTCCCTCTGTTGGTGGCAGGCTGCCCATTGTGATATGTAAATCATCCATAATTCAACACTGCCGGCTATAAATCTTCATTAGCAGGTGGAATAAGAAAATGGAGCCATTTTCAGATTCTTTAATGCCGCTTTATTATGTAGAGGGCTATGTCTGCATTCAAGGTGGGGGCGCTAATCCACACCTTGAACTGAGTGGAGTGCATTATGGATAGCCTTTACCTCCTTTGAATTACAATACCATAGCTCTGCCCACACCCATAAATTCCCTTTGCCCACTGTTCCGGTCTCTTGCTGTTCTCTTCATTTCTCTTTCACACTTCTTGTCCATTAGCTGCCCGGTGAGTGGGGAACAAGGATCTGAAAAGAGGCATCTGTCCTTGGTAGTTTGCTGAGTTTCTGTCAAGCTGTTATGCCATCATTCCAGATGAATTTGCTGGCCTCCTTTCATAATAATGAGCTGTTAAAGACCACTAATTGATTTTCTTTTCTGCAACACGCAAAAACAGTCTTAACAGCCATATTTAATGTTTTCCAACGCCACTCTTTTGCCTGAATGGGAGGACATCCTTTGATGTCTATTTTATTTCCTGCAGCATATTTTTTAACTAGCCTAAATGTAGCAGACACAACATGCTGGCTGGTGGATTCTCAGCAGTGGGCACGTTGTATTCTTCTTCTGCACAGCCTGGATGTCCTACTGAGCTTGATACCGCAAAGACCCATCTCACTTCCCATCACTCAGATTTACATTTCCCACTGCCATTATTCAGTACCCTGGTCTCCAGCGCCACAAAAATACTGCAGCTGCTGATAAAGCTATTGGATGGGGCGGGCCTATCTCGTAAGTGATTTGAAGTCATCCGTGATTTGAGAAGTGACAATGTAAGCACATTCCCTTCATATTTCGGCGAATGCTATTCGAGTAAGTTTCGCCCTATCTCCTTAGACACATTTAAAAGAAGAAAGTCTGAAAAAAAAAGAATAGCACGGAGCGGGATGACGCTTATCTTAAGTGAACGTTTCGGCAGCACACACTGTAGGGCCATGGCGTCTAGAGAGTTTTTGGTGTGTGTGTGTGGGGTAGAGAGCGAGAGAGAGAGAGAGAGAGAGAGAGAGAGAGAGAGAGAGACAGAGAGGGAGAGAGGGAGACGTCCCTCCACTCCCAGCATCAGGGGCTCATCTCATCTCCCTTTGTCACCATTAGTGAGCCACAGCTCCAGCCCATGGCTGGTGCACTTCACACCGCATTACTGCTCCGTGGTCACCAGTAACCCCGGAAACTCTGCTCTGCCACTCCGGCCCGAGTCCAGCCACACGCAGCTTCCCCCAGCTGCAGCCAAGAGTGACTGATGGGGGGCTAACACAGGCAAACGAACAGTGGGCCTAACTACAGTCCAGTGTCCTGTGTGATTAGAACCGGAACTGAGAAAGTGTCAGCCCGGACAGTGCTCTCCCAGCTCAGGCCTCCTCCCCAGCTTACATGTCCCAGAGAGTTTATACAAGTGGCAGTGGATAAAAGCCTCTTCCAGAAATGGGAGCTGAAGTGTGCATCTTAGGGCCCGAGCGGACTCTATTAAGGGCCTTTGTTACTGGGACTGGTGGGTCAGCTAAGGACCTGAGCGACGCGGTGGCTAATAGAGTTAAGCAGCTCTGGAGGATCAGACGGAGAGAGGACGGCCCCGGGGTCTGGCACTCTCTATCCCTCCATCCCCGCCACGCTGGGGGGCCCCGTCTGGTTGCTCCTCTCGCCGCGTCGTCTCGCGCCTCGCACACATGTCACGTAGGAGGCCCGCGCTGTGTCCAAATGAGATAGGAAGTCGTTCTTTTCGTCGTTTCACATGGGGGCTCCCTCGGTGGTCCTCGAGACGGGTGCCGCTTGGCCACGGGTCGTTAGGGGCGCCGCTTCCCGCAGCGCGCCAACGCCGGCCCTTTTCAAGGCAGTCTGGTGAAGGTCGCCGACGGGGAGCGGATGGCAGAGAGCGGAGTCCACTAAGAGGCTCCAGGCCCGGAAGGAAGAAAGACTGACTTTCACCATCCATAAAGGGCACCGGCTGAGGAGCTAATCTGGAGGAAGAGTTTGCTATTCTGAGACGCGGAGGCTACACGACGGTTAATGCACTTGCTAGACCGTTTAACGTCCACTGTCGACATCCTCATTAACATCCATTATTCAGTGATTGAGACAAATGGTCGTAAAGTGAGAAAGGTCTTGCTTCGTGAAGCCCGGTCAGACTGTTTGTGCTGGTCGTGACCACACGTTTGCTGTGCGGTGGTAGTGCACCTGTTTGGATTGTTGTACAGAGTCAGGCCTCTTTGTTTAAAATGGCATGCGTTTAAAAAATAAGCTTTTATGATCCATTACCTGACCTAGATGCCACGACTGTGAGATTAACCCCTTGGTGGCGTCAACTCCATGTTTTATGCCTTAATCACATGCTTAAAGAAGGGGGGGGGGGGTTGTTTTTACCAGACATACTCTTGGGGCTTGCATGAGCTTGACTTGACCCTCGGATGACCTAAATGTGACTGCCTCTGCTGCTCCTTTGATCTGGATAAGACGGCCGCAGATTAAGAGTGAATTACAGTGCCGTATGACGATGTTCGAGGTGGATATTAAATGGGTTCACGAGGGTTCCTTGTGCAACATGTCTTATGATTATATTGTACAGACTTATCGGGTTGCCGAGTGCAGACCTTTCCAGCAGAACTGGCCACGTGTCCCAAAAGAGATGTTGCAGTAAAACAAATCTATTAAATGTTCTAGTTATTTTCTTTGCATTGTAATAACGCATTGTGGGTGTTTAAAACATGGAAAAGGATTAGATCTGACATTGCAATAGGTTATGAGATGTATTTTATGTTTGCCAATTCGGTTTCTTTTATAGGCCCTAAAATGAAAAAAATGAAAAACCAACAGTGTTTTTTTTTTCTTATTTAAAGTGTCTTTTCTTCTCTGGTCAATTTTGTGTCAGTGCCTGCTGTCCAGAGAGGAATGATTTGAGACAAGCAAGCAGCAGGGAAGTGAGGAGGACAGTACAGTCTAGCCTGTGTCTGCTTTTGAGGGCTGAGCTGCAGCAGCAAAATGGAGGGAGGAAATATTATTATATTCATTATTCATTCCAAGGCTCCCTCTAGCTTCGGCTGCTGCATTACTGCACACATTACTGTCTCATGCCTTCACAAAGAAAATGCTGTGTGTGTGTGTGTGTGTGTGTGTGTGTGTGTGTGTGTGTGTGTGTGTGTGTTTGTGTGTGTGTGTGTGTGTGTGTGTGTGTGTGTGTGTGTGTGTGTGTGCGTGTGTGTGTTTGCATGCGTGTCTGCTTGTGTG
>JAVQIZ010137798.1:0-19024 GCA_036023535.2 Galaxias brevipinnis | reverse complement strand
GCTTCCATTGCAGGCGGTTATCCCTAATTAGACGTGGTCGTCCCCTCATCCGTGTGTGGCTTTGCTGCTGTACCCCCCCCCCCCCCCCCCGTAACAAATCAAAGCTCGTGGCAGGTGAGCCCACGTGTTTGTATACAGTAGGAGAGCACATGGTGGAGAGAACTGTTCGTGCGTGCGTGGCCAATCAGGGGCTGCCTTCCTTAACATACTTTCTGGGAGGCCTGCAAACCGGTATATGTTTATAAACCATATGACTGACACACACACACACACACACACACTGACCACAATGGTTCAACCGAAATTCAACCGATAAAATTCGGCATTTAGTGCAATCCCACGTGTGCGCCACAAAGGCCTCAGGGGAGCCACACCACAGCTAGGAATCTGAATTTCTGATACGTACGCACACGCACACGCACACACACACACACACAATCTGAGATGGCAACACAAAAAAAAGAAATGTGTCTCAGTACAATAATAACAAGGAACATCAGGTTGGCATGAAGCAACACAGACATCTCTTATCTTTACAATGGCAAGGTGTGATTCATTACACACAGAATAGCCTACATTCAAGACCAAGTTGTCCCGCTCGGATCATTGCCGCACTCTGACGTAGCGCTGCACTTTGGAGCCTTTATTGTCTCTCCTTTCAAAACAGAGCGCAACTTTCAATCTCCCTAATCATCGGAGGAGTGAGGGGAATCTGCGAGGAAGACGACGGTGCTCTGCTGGTAGCAGGATGGCATTGATGTGACACTAATAATACATGGAGGCCCGTGATGGATGACAGGCTGGGTGAGGCAACAGCTGCGTCAAAAAGAAGGTGTGTGGACTAATGAGACGGAAAGTATAGGGTGTGAGGCAAGGCAGCGGAGACCTCATTGTGCAATGACACCACTGAGGTCTGCGAGTGTGTGTGTGTGTGTGTGTGTGTGTGTGTGTGTGGTGTGTGTGTGTGTGAGTGTGTGTGTCAGTTCACTTTGATGACAGCTCAATCTTCCAAACCCAACACTGCCATGATATAAGGCAATGGGATTAATCGGAATTACGCACACTTCAAGTCTCTTTCGCCAGCTAGTAGAAAACAAGTCCTTTCACCCCAAACCTCCATTAATAAACGCTCGAGTAAAAAAAAATTTTTTTTTTAAAGTTAAAGAAAATGTGTAGCAAAGCTTAAATAATGGTTATGCTTATGTTACTCGATAAGACAAACCATGTTCATAATTAAAAGGGACGACATCATTTTTAGGAGTGGCCAGAAATGCTGACAGTACAAAGTGCACTGTTACCTACAGACAAACTGACTGACTGGGGAGCCCACAGCATAATGGAAACTACGTAGAGCGTCACCCACTAACATTCCTGCAGCCGGTCTCTGGTGACTCATTGGTCTCAACCTAAACAGAATATCTGAGAAATCTAGGCAATACAATGATGCAAGACATGCCAGAGGCAAATGTGTTTAAACTTAACCCAACTGTTTAATATCCTGACGCAAGAACGTTTTATTCAAACAAACAATACGTCAGTCATTGTATAATATGATGATGTAGACAAAGCAATAAGCGCCTCTGAATAATCTAGCCTAGCCGTTTTTCTGAATGTAGGCAGACCGTTGGCATAGGTAATACAAAAACCAAAACAAAACAAAAAAAAGAAGGTTTTATGAAAGTTAAGTTAAGACTGCCAAAGAGGATACTTATCCCTAGCTTCCAACAAGAACCACAGCCCCATGGCCAAACAGTCCCACAGGGATACACAACAAGCAGAGGAGAAGAAGAAGAGTACGAAGGAGGGTCTGTCCATTAGTTGGTGGGAATTGTTTGTTTCAATGGGACGCGCTCCTTGGGACATGGAAGTATTTCGGCAGCGGCCCACGTATTCAGAAAAACTGGCTGCGTCTCAATACCCATACTACCACACTATACAGTACGCCAGAAAAAGACACAATACATACCCAATACATACTATGTCAAACGCAATATACCAAAAATGCATGCAACAGTATATACTTTGCAAATGCAACTGAAGTACCTACTAAAAGAAAAAAGACGTAGTATGTGATTTGAGACGCAGCGACTGGTCAGTCGAGTCAACTCTGACCCCACAACCTTTACAGGGAAGGATAGGTCTGGCGACAAGTGACGTCGTCATGACAGCACAATAGGTGATGGCCTAGCACGACTTAGTAACCAGGACTAAAACACGGCTCAGCTCGTGGCATCCAGCCAACATGGCACAGAGACTCATTCTAGTAACCTGATCAAAACCATCAGCTACTAACAGACACCTGCTGGTACTAAAGGGTTGGGGCACGTTAATACAATGAATATAAAATCACATGAAAATAATAACACCTTAAGGTTTTGTATTCATTTGAATATATGCAACAACAACAAAAAAACTAAGTCTACCTCAGCCTGAGTCTTTAAATGTATAGTGGTGATTCTTCATTATCCTTAGCCTAAAAGACACACCATCAATTCAACATTTACCACTTTCATATACGATGTTATATAGCTATCAGATAATGGCTGGACACTAACAAACGTCACTCTAGGTTACTATGCGCGTAAGCATTAACAAAGAAACAACAGTGGTCTTTACCAACGCATACATTAATGCCACAACAGGGAAAAGGCCAAAAGGCTTTCCCCCCCCAAACACTGTAAATTGCCTGCGCCATCAGCTAGAAGGACAACGCATGACACAAACTAGACCCATTCCTCGGAGCACAGAGAGCTGGTTGAGGAAATTGGGAGTGGGATGTTACGAGTCTGACCCCAGAGTCAGATCTTGCGCGTCACAGAGGCACGTGTGCAGACAGTCTAGTTGGAATGCTCGGATCAGCCGAGTCCACAAAGGCCTTGTCTTCACTGTTCTTGCACCCCATTCTTGACCTTGCTCTTGGCTGTGCGTGCTGTCGGAAGCCTAACTCGCAATATTTTTGACATTTTGCCCCAACCAAGTGACGCTTGTCTTGCATCTCTGTAACACGTTGAGTTTCGTTGATGGGGGTGGGGTTAGGGGTAATGTAGTCTGTTCAAGTTATTTCATAGAAATTTGTCACAGATAGACATTTCTCGCCAGTATATAGTTCAATTTATGAAATATTTGTACATTTAAAATACTCATTTGTATTTAGTTTAAGCAAATAACAGGACATATTTTAGTTAGGAAAGTATATGAAAATAGGTCCTAAGATACTAGGCAAACATTTGTGTAAATCTGTTGTTAGACTTTCCTGTTTTCAAATATTCTAAACAAAAACTTTAAATAATTGTTTGCTATCATGAAATGTATTAAAGTAACTGAAACATAAAGCTTAACATTGAAAATCGCATTTAATTCCCTGCCTTCCCCATTGGCTGGAACAATAGGTGGGTTGTCCTTTCACACTTTATACATACGGCTCAGGCTATTTGCTGAAAATAAAGGTTTAAATATAACGAACGAGGCAACGCCTATTTGAGTCTGTTTGTAATAAAAATAATAAAGCCAAAATTAAATAAATTGTAACAAGATTTATTATGAATGTTGAGCGTGCCAACGTTCAACTACCGCTGTTCAAAGTAGCCTATGTTTACAAATTGTTTGCGATGCAACAAACTAGCTTTTAAGTAGGTATAACGATGTTGCAAACTCGTTTCCATTATTACTAACAATGTAGCCACTTGCTTAATCATAATTGTCACATTTGTTAGTTGCTTGGCTACATGTAACACTTTTCAAGTTTTCACTTGGTCGAACCTTTCAATTCCAGCAAATATATTGTGCCCTGGATAATCTTTATTACAAACGAATGAGTAAACCAACCAGGTAAATGTTTTCAAATTGTCGCACCCACTGTATTGCTAAATTACCTACCAGCTCATTTTGTCTGAATTTCTAATCCAGTCTTATTGAGTAGTGTTTTATCTTTTCAAAAACCTCATCCCTTTGGAGATCATCAACAACAATCCATCGGGCAGGAAGTAGGAAGCGAATTCTTGTTTCCGCATTGACCGGTTGCCTCAGAGAGAATCGAAGTTGCACACACTGGTGCATTAAAATGAACAATTGGTTGATTATTGTATTTGATCTAATTGAATAAATGATCTAGAGGGTGTATTGTTGGGCAATTTGTTGCACTTATTTTAAAATGGCATATTATTTGCCTTGTCTATATTGAATGTATTCTATATTATTTAAATTTGAAAGAACAGAAAAAGTACCAAGCCCACTGTAACCGTTTCATTTTCTTTATTCAAGTACTTACAGTAGGACATAGAAGTAACAAAACAATTGCATTACAACAAACTGAAGTGCCAAGTAAACGTAAGGGATAGCACATCCCCCCATCACAAGAGGATATAATCAATTCATTACAATATTCAGAGTTCATAGGACCTTATTATAAGGTAATATAAAACATGAAGTAAAAACATCCACAACATTTTCAACGAGACCCCTTGTTTTCTTTAAAAAAAGAAAAGAATAGAAAAAGCCAACAGAACTATTTTTTTTTTTTTATCTGATTGTTATTTCCCAATTGCCTGTCTAGATATTTTTTGTTAATCTGTAGTTTGTCCCATTTCAACCAATGTTTTTTTTTTATCATAATAACAATTTTCATGCATAATAAAGTAATTCAGTAGGCTACCACCTTCAGTGTGGCAATCCGTGCACATGCAAACATGAGGATATGATGGAAAGGACACACGAGAATATGGAATGTTTTCGAAATGTCTATTCTCATAGTAGTGTACCAATTGTGCATCTCTGAGACCTTCATATGAAACATTATTCAACAAGTGCAGCAGACTATTTAAATTAGAACAAATTGCTATGGGTTGTTTGCAGAGTCCGACTCTTTCAGCCATACGTTTCTGTATTGCCTTGTCATCTAAAATAACCTTGCCCAAAGACACCATTGCTGAGAGTAAATTAAATGAGTAAACATTAACAGTAATACAAGGATGAGTTAAGCTGTAAGGCTGTGAGAGGCCACATGTATGTATAGTTGCTTCCCTAGAGTTCCCATCTCTCTACTGTTGTCGATCAACCAACCCTGCAACCCAATTCAACACAACAATGGCTTCTAAAGTTGGCTCGGGTCCAAAACGTAGAATAAATCTATAGCTGAGGAACTTTAAATGAGGTAAAGATATGACGTTTTTCTGTTGGACAACATGGACAAACAGACAAAGAATCTATGAAGAAGAGCATAATTTGAAGAGGTTGTTTTCTTTTTTAGGTTGTTTGACAGGGAACATTTACTGTTGACATGAAAGTACAGTTAGACACCATCTCTGACAAAATCCTGACGGTTGAAAATTGCTGCTACCTTACAACAATCACCGAGGAGTGACTGTAACTCTTATCCCTGCTTGATATGTAAACTCATGGAGGAAAAAGTTTGGAAATGTGGATAGTATTCATATAAAATTGATAATACCTTTCATCCTTGATTCACAAAATGTCAAGTAACAAAAGCAAAACAAGCATCAGAGAAATAGACTGAGGGAACACACCGAGTTCGGAAAGTTGAAAATGATTACATGTAGTTCTGTGAAAACGATGAAAATATGTTGGGGTATATTTTTCTCTCAATGCTTCACACAAGGCAATGTAAACACAGTTCTTTTGAAAATAAGACTACATTTTGTACCATAACATAAAGCACATAGCCTCTCTGACAACTGTCATGACAACTGTCAGCTCTTCTGTCTCCATATATTTTACTAGGTAAGGGGTACGAAGAAGGGCTTCCTTTTTCAAAGTGACTTATTCCAGTAAAACCTGACGCTTCTCATACACTTAATTATTTATCACACTTATATTTTTTTTTACCGTGGCCTGTTAACAAAAAACATATCAGAACGGATGGACTTGGTTTCAGCCATCCATCATTTGCTATTAATAGTTATTGATGCCAAGGAATACAAAGGCTTTTTAGAAGTAAATAACAAACTAAGTGAGATGGTTCTGTAAGTGTGAACTCACCAACAGTGCAAGGGGTCTGTTCATTTACTTGGGATGTAGATGAGCTGAGAAAAAGACTCTCTGGGGCTAAATTAATTAGAAAATAAATGGACACTTGCCAGGAAGCTCAGCAGCAATGAAAACTGGTTTGCACAGGAATGAGGGAACGTGGCCTTGGAAGCACTTTTGTGAAGTATTGTGTTCTCTTCAACAATGCTTATAACCTCTGCTTTGGCCTTTGCATTTTTTTTACTCGATATTTCGAGCACATATTTACTGACAGAGCGAGATGACATAAGATAGAGTGAAAAATTAATCTTTTGAAAAAACGGGAGGAAAAAGCGCAGTAAGAAATGTGAAGACTGGGGTGAAAGAGAGAGCATATTTTACATGATAGCAATAAAACATTGAACTCATTTCAGGACATTTTTCTAGAATAATTCTAACAGAAATACAGTAGGTGTTCATACTCTACTGTAGTTTGTAAAACTATTAAAAACATTTGAATTTGCATGACTATAAATCAGATCTGATTTAAACTGAAACGGAAAAGAACAAGAATTGGTTGAAAAAAAAACTTTTTTTGTTTATTAAGAGAACACGTTAGTTCCTTCCCAAACTACTAACCATTTTTTAAACTGTGCAGTACAAATAATGTTGTTTTTGAAATGGAAGATAACACACCTAATTTGGCACTGTTTCAATGTTCTACAGATGTTTGCAATGACTTGTGACCACAAAAGCCTGCATTTTAACTATATTACAAAAAGCATTAAGACACATTCCACATAAGCATTCAGTCCATTCAAAATGTGTGTATGTAATTGTATTTACATACTGTGCATGGAGACATACACATAATACTGAATGAGTTGCTTTTGACATTTTGAGTACAAAAGTTACAGCTACCTGCATATGTATTCCACTGTACAAAAATAAAAATCCCTCGATTTTTTTATTCAGAATCTTTCCATATAGTGAAACTCTGTAAACATGGAAATATTCTTTACGTTCATATGTTCTGTTTATTAAATATGAAGTTAATTTGGTCTATTTTTTTACATTATGCAATTATTTTTATGTCAAGGGAGGTCTGTTTGCAATGCAGCGGCCAGTGGGTTTTTCTCGGTCAGAATTTAATTTAATAGGTGGTGTGTGTCAGTGTGCACAATCTCAAATAAAGTTTGAAAAAAATTTAAATCAATGAATTGCATGGTAAATACTACACCAAACCTTCCTTTTGACACACACCTTCCATAAAGCTGTGTGATCTTGAGGCCAGACCACAATGGCATTACAATGTAAAGTCAAGCTTTTAAACTATTCAGATAATTACAGTGTACTATATCCTTAGACAGTGTGTTTGTGTGGGTGTGGCAGTGTCTTTGCTGTGTTTAATGCTGTCGTGTCCAAAAAGGTTTGATATGCTTTTTTTCTCTCTATGACGGTATGAAAAATGTACCTTTTGACATTTGACCTATTGGGTCATAATGCTAAAAACATAATACAAAATAAATAAATGAACACAAAAACTGAGGGCAATTTCTAATATTTTGGGCTACTTATTTTCCTGAATTCATTATGCAATTCACTAAGCTGCTGTCTTTGTCATGTTTAGTCATAACCCAGGCACAATAATCAATCATCAAAAAAATGGTTGGCTATATATCATCACAATGCATTTGGCACATTCATTTTAGATAAAAACAACATTCAAATATAAAAACACACTACTTAAGAATAACAAAAAGACAGGCAAGTGCAGATGATGATAAGGTATCAATGACAGTACACACATAAAACTGATTGCACTTTCAAACAACCCCATGAAATCAAATGCATACATCCCAGATATCCTACCATATATTCCATCTGTTCAAGCCTGGTCTTGATTCTGGCTTTCAAACTCAAAGACTATTGTGGATCTCATCACAAGACTGTCGCCACCTCAGGACTCTGAAGCCTTAGCCCGTTGTTTTCTACAGACAACGACAACACAACACACCAAAGTGCCTCTCAGCCTTTTTTACAGACTCGCCTACTTTTAAAACAAAGGAAGTCGCCCCCCCCCCCCCCCCCATCTCTCAAACAGACAGACACATTATAGCTGTCAATGTAAAATTATAGGGCGAATAAGTGAAAGACAGGAAAAGTAAGAGTCACCTATGCATCCCTTTGTGGAAGGGGATCCCTCTCCTCCTCAGTCATTTCTTTAACAGGGGCAAAGGTGAAGGGCCTCCAGTCTCTCTATGCACAGGTAGTGACGGTCATAATGCTCCCACTGTTTGCCCCCCCACTCCCACAGGAGTTGGGTGGGG
Organism: Galaxias brevipinnis; assembly: GCA_036023535.2. NCBI lineage: Eukaryota > Metazoa > Chordata > Actinopteri > Galaxiiformes > Galaxiidae > Galaxias > Galaxias brevipinnis. The sequence continues at coordinate 10,733 of JAVQIZ010137798.1, read as the reverse complement.
AGTTGTGGCTGCCGCCCGCCCCGTTTCCCTTCTCCGTGGGCTTTTTGTCCTTCTGCTTCAGGTGAACCTTCGCATGTCTCTTGCGCTCGTCGCTCCGAGCGAACTTGCGTCCACAGAACTCACAGGAGAAGGGCTTCTCGCCTGTGTGCGTGCGGATGTGCGTGGTCAGGTGGTCGCTCCGACTGAAGGAGCGCATGCATATGCGGCACTGGAAAGGTTTGTGACCCGTGTGAATGCGGAGGTGGCGCGTCAGCTCGTCCGAACGCGAGAAACGCCTGTCACAGTTTTCCGCCGGGCAGGCGTGTGGCCGTTCGTGCACGGGGGTTTTGCTGGGCCGGTTTGGGTACTTCCTGGGTCTGATGGGTTTGAGAGTCAGGGTCTGAGGGGGTGGGTGGTGCTGAGGTACATGCTGTTGACTGCCCATGAACCCTGGGTGGATGTGCTGCTTGTCTTTAAACGCCCTGATGGTCTCCAGAGGGGTGATGGGTGGAGGGTTGACCCTGATGGGGTCCATGGACTGGAAGGGCTTGTGCTCCATCACTCCCACCTCGCTCTGGTGGTGGAACAGGTTGTAGTCAGGGATCATGGAGAAGAGGCTGCTGTCCATGGGGGGCTTGGAGGTGGAGTGGTATTCGTTGCCCGGGTACGCCAGGGCACTGCTGGTGGCTGGGCTGTGATGGAAGCCCACCTGGTCCTGGTACAGGTCGCTGCAGGTGGAGTAGGCTGGCAGCGGGGGGCCGTACACCTGCTCCATGTCAGACTGACCCCCCATGCTGGCGGCGGACGACGAGGTCTGCGTGGTTACCGTGCCGGGCGAGGGGGAGACGCCCAGGATCCCCGCGCTGACCAAACTGATGATGTTGTTGTCTGAGCACCAGCCTGAACCACCGATCCCACCTGACGGAGGCGTGTCGAAGGCAAACTTGCCCAGGTAGGTGACCGTCTGGCCGCTGCGGTTGGATTGGAAGCTGGAGCCATATTGGATCTCTGACGTTCCTTTCTCACTTCCCATCCCCAGGTCCATGATATTATCTGGGGGACGAGAGGGGGAAATAGATACAGCATTACTACATTATTTAAATTGTTTATATAAACATAAATATGAACTGAAAATTATAATAAAGAAATTGAAAAAGAGACATAAACAGATATAACCTTTTAGAAAATGTGAGGAATGTGGCTGCTCAAAGTTGGGACGCAGAACAAAATCGATAGAGCTACACTAAATATGAACTTGCTTGGTTTCAGTGAATGTCCTTGGTAAGTCCGAAATTCAGCTTCTCTGCAAATCAATGAAAATGGTCTGCCAACAAAAATAAAAGTATTCCAGTATGAGTCCAATGTTCATCTAAAGAAGGCGAGACGTTTCCTGAGACCTGTGGGTTTCCTGACTGACTTCTGGCATCTGAGACCCTCTTCTCTCTATTTCTCTCTCTCTCTCTCTCTTTCTCTCTCTCTCTCAAAGATGCCACAAGCTCACATGAATCAAGACCTAAACACCCTCCCTTTGATCCAGTCATTGTGTATCCCAAAGGAGGACAGCTACAGTGAGTGGTAACGTCTGGGTTTTTTTATCACAGCGCAGTCTATTGTATGTGTAAGGCACCTCTGCTGTCACACTCAAAGTGGTTCGTCAGTCGAATGGGGTCACTTTGTACACAAAATTAACACCCTTGAAGTGATGAGTGCTAGAATTGCACACATTATTATATTTTTTTATAATGGTTTTTCTTATATTATTGTATTGATTACATTAGCATTAGTCGATTATAGCTGAATAAAAAGCAACAACTCTTATAACACAATAAATATCAAACAGACCTAACTGAGAGGCTATGATTACGTTGTAATATTTGAGAATTAATATTGATTGACTTATATTGTACCATCAACTGAGATAAAACAGCCCAGAATGCAAGAGAATATACACAGGGGTGCTTATATATTCAGCGCCAGTAATTACTGTCTGTTTATCAGAATTTGGCTTTGGGCATGCCATGAAGAAACAAACAAAAACAATATGACAAACATCACACACAATAAGACAGCTTATAAAGAGTACACAAAATATAGATTTTTCTCCCCCATTAATGTTGTTCGGAATTTCAAATAAATTGGGTGCACAAGTTGCTGTTAAGTTGTACAGCAAAAATACTTTTTCCCAAAGCGTTAATATTATAAAATGTGATATAGGCTAATGTAAGATGTTAAAACATTGTCGATGAAGTGAGATCATGTCATCAGTTTTTCCTAAGGGGTCAAACACGTTGGTGTTTAAACTGAGAAAGCACCTGCTTTTCTAACCTGAGGGAAGAATGTTAAGTGTTGCATTTTGTTATATTTTGTTACATTTAATAAATATGCTCATTACATATTATTATGTAAATAAAGTAAGTCATCTTTAAAAACGTTATACCCTCCAGTAATTAAATTAGCTATTATAAAACGTTGATGACAATAAACAAACTGTCTTTCATTTGAAACACAATAATAAATATACTAGCTTAAAGGCCTGCAAAGTGGTTTGAACTGTCATTGAACTGGATTCTCATTTGGAATAAACGATTTTACTCTATTACAATGACTTTTTGAATAAATCTGAAGTAAATAATATAGTGAGATATATATTTTAATTCCTAAATACTTAAATACTAGTAAGTTAAACAGAATAGGTTGAGGAAGCATTTTATCTGACAGTTTGGGAAGACTAAATTGTGTTGACTGTTAGGCCCCATAAAATATCTTAAACTATCTGAAATGCAGCAAATATATTTATTATCTTTAAACAAAAAAACAACAACACAAAAAACAATCTAATGTCTGGTTTAACGTCACAGCCAGATCTTCGAGCAAACACACACGCAGTAGAAAGCGTCAATGACAGATTTAGCATTTAAGGCCAATGAGAAATATTTTTAATAGTTGACATAAATAAAACTGGTTTATCTTATCGCCTAGCCTAAGTTGAGGGCCTTTGAGCGTGACTTCAAAATTATAAATTCAGTGCTGGACGCCCACGATAGAGTGGGAAGGACATCTAGGCCTCACAACAAAAACCATGATGCTTCTAAGACCACCATCATAGCTTTATGTCGTAATTAGTAAATTTGGATTGAAATGGTACTCAATAAAAAGGATTATGTGAAAAAGTTTTGATTTTGTTTTTCTTTTTAATCAGCATGCCTATATTGCAAAAATACTGCGTGAATCTAAGTCCCACTTTCTCCCACAACATTATGTCTACTGTCTAAATTATAAAATAGGCCAATAGTTTAGCTTTGTGTTGGATTAATCAATACAATGCGATGGGTTCCAATAAGTCACATGCTATTTCAAAGTTATAAGCAAAATTGTCTTTAAAATCGCTATTCGGGTAGAGCTTACAAAAGCAGCCGTCGTCCCTTTTGTTATGTTTGTATATTTGTCTGTACTCTTAAAAAGGTTTTTAACTTATAAAGATGGGTGGAAAACATTCAAACATTTAAAGTTATTTCCGTGCGTAATAGCAAGCTCATCAAACAGGTGCCGTAGAAGCGCGGTGGCAGAGACTTGCGCTCGGATCCTCAAGACAACTGTTGCCTTGATTCTGTGCAGACGCGCCACATTGAGACGCACCTCCATAAAGGGAGCTTGGATGAAGTTATACCATCAACCAGAACATAAAAAAAACCAATGAAAATTCTTACCTGTGTTCATTTGTGAATAGTGGTTAATAGAATCCGTATTTGTGAAAATGTTCATAGAAGTCGGAATGTCCTCTTCAGGATAGAGACTTTCAGGAATCGTGTTTATTAAACTGCTCATGGTAAGAGGGAGCTTCTCAGCTAGTTTCCCTGTCATAGCAGTTATTTAGTCAGACATAAATTACTATGTGCTGGTATCCAAATAGTTACTACAAAAGTGCTCCCATAAACTGAAAACACAGCAAATGATTTTAAAATAAAAGAAATTGAGCAAGAGTCCAGATATGAGGATGTATCCAAGTTCCCGCAGAGACAGCGCTGATACGTCCAGATAGAGTTGAATGATCACAGTCCTATTGTTACAAATCTAATCACTGTGCGAACTGTTGCTTTGCTTGTGGGGAAATTAAAGACTGTAAATCAATGGAGCGGTGGTGTATGTTGTACAAGAGCAGCGCTGCCCGCTGTATTGCTCGATAGGGAACTCCAACGCTTTCTTGTATTTAATAGGGGGACGGAACATTGATGTGACGTAGATGACCATTTATGGATAGGCATAGGCTACACAAAGCCAGGCAGTCCACAGCACGTCAGCAGCCTAGTGGAAACATTGGGCAGAAGAAGCCTCTAGCAGATTAAGTTACAAATTTGGGTGAAGAATAGCTTCACTTTGGAACAATGGGGGTATCATTCATGTAATTTAATAAGCCTATGTTGTCGCATAGTTTATTCGCTTTTTCATATTCACTTTTATTTTATGTCTTGAGTGCACACCACATTTGCATGAAATGAGCCCACCGACTAATACGCGTATTTTAAAATGCCATGAAAAGTAAAGCTATTCAAGATGGGAATGTTTTTTTTTGTTTGTTTGTTTTTTTGAAAGTTTTTAAACACGAATTTAAGATGGTTCATAATGGCATTGGCAGGATAGGCTAAGTATATATTGGCGTATGCATTTTCGGGAAAGTATAGGGAGTGTTCTACACCACTCGAAATATCTATACAAAAAAAGCTGCAGGAAAAACGTACTGCACTGAAAGTGAAAGTTTCCAGAATAAATAGGCTATTCTGAATAGACTCATATAGAGAGGATGTATTAAACCAATGAGTGCTTCTAGGAAATGTGTTGTGTGGCTTGTGGCATATCGACTAAAATGTAGGTTAGCCATAATAACTCTTTTCACTTTTATGAGTTGCAAGAACAAAAATCACAAAGGTCTGATTGTCTCGTAGTACAGTACATCAGTTTTAAACCCTCCCTTTTAGCGACATTGGTTTACGAAGACCGTAATTGCCTGAGTTAATCGCTTGTAAATATTGCAAGCGCTCTGTAAATCCACGGGCTTGCTTTGACTTTGAGCGCCAAGTGGCCTCAGAAGTGGAAGCTCCAAATAAGGCATTGATCCGGCACCGCCCCTCGTTGTCTGTATTTGGTTAGTAAAGTTCCGGTTAAACTGGTAGTGGAAAGTGATCGGAACCCTCAGCCATTACATAGCAGAAGACAAAACGTCATGGGTTTACAAATTTAGAAGCACTGCTTAAAAAGTACCCTATCTGTCTAATATCTCATTGAAATATTGATAGTGATTCCACTTGCTGGTATAGTTTAAATGACAGGGCAGAATGCAATGTCTTCATTGTCTATGTGCTAATTAGGCCTAGATGGCCTTGCCCGTCAGCCAGCTCTAAAACAAAATGCTCTACAATTTACCTTCCTTCACACCCGTCATCCTCACAACTTTCCCAAGTGTCAACAAACAGGAAGACTACTTAGAATTTGACTTAGAATTTGGTAAAAGGAGGCCAGTATTTATTAAACTAATCGTGGTGGTAGGCAGAATGCAACATTTGCAAAGTAAGGATAACTATACAGAAAGCAGATCAGATGGAGTATGTGGTTTTGAACAGGCAGTTTACCTGTAGACCTACATAATGTAGCACAATTCTATATATTTTGGAAGCCATCATCATTAAAATAAAAAGTGAAGGAAATTCCATGGCTTAGATATTCAGAAAGGATAAATTAATAGCATAGTATTACCTCAATGAACAGACACTAAAAACAGAGTGTGTGGGAGACTGAGTCTGAATCACGCTCCATGTTTAGGGGGCTTTTACTAACAGAACAGGCAGGGAACTCCTAGCTATGTCTCATCTCCTCAGGCTCTGTGTGTGTGTGTGTGTGTGTGTGTGTGTGTGTGTGTGTGTGTGTGTGTGTGTGGGAGAGAGCTACAGTATTTGGTGACAAGGGCACGTTGTAATTCGTGAATCCTTGCGGAGGAGCTTCTAGCAGTCAGGTCAGGGACGGCGTTTGTTTTCACAGGAACACGATATTGTCGGCATCATCTTTTTTTTGGTCAAATGGGATTTTATATATATACCTAAAAATCACACTTCCTCTAATTTACAGATTTTGGATGCATACAGATGACAGTCATCCATGTTACATAAATTCATTTTATTTGCAATTGTCCTTTTTGCTCATAATGGATACAAACCTTACAGGTAATTCCCTTGGAGCAAGGACATCATCAAAGGGAAACCTCTTTGTGGAACCAAAGTTACGTTCCTCAGGGAAGGCCGTTTTATGCGTTGGAGGCAGCTGGAAACTTGGTCAACCCCATTGGAATCTGCTACCTGTCGTGTTTCCTCAACTGTGACCATGTAGTGTCAAATGGAGCCCATTGTCCAATAGCAGTCCACCCTCTGTAGCGTTACATCACCTCAAACACAGCTCTCTCGTCCATCTGTATTTGCATAAAGGGATTCCGTCGAACCAGTGGCTAGTCCTAGATGCATATCTAGCTAATTTCAATATGCGGTGGAAAAGAATACCGCACAAAGCAGCTATGGATATGCAGTCAAATAAGTTTTGTATTTTCCAAAGTAGGGGTTATAGACTATGTTCTGCCATGTATCCATATTCATGCATCCATTATGGCTCACACGTGTAACAATGGCAGTCTGTTAAAGGCACATTTGGAGTAAATACACAGGCAAAGATGTCACCAGACCATATTGTTGCCATACATTGAACAGATGTCACAAGAACCTAGTTCTAAACCTCCACTCCTCTGCGATACACTGATCCTGAATATATATCTATATATATATATATAAAGAACAGTCTTCCACAGACTTCCACAGTTTGCAAAAAGAAAAAAACAAATTGGTTTATTATGCATATTAGACCACTCTGTACGGTTAGGCAATTGAACTGATTATACAGAATCTTTTTTAATTAATGTTAGTATGAATAAATTAAGCCGTTATTAAATGATCTTCGTCTATCATCTAGGGATGTTAAAACTTGTTGTTTTTTTTCCCAGAGAATGCAATATACTGTAAATACACTCTCAGCCACAGCTGTCACTTTTTCATAATCATAACATATCTCCATTCTCCTGATAATTTCAGATGAATAAACATATTTATTGGTATACATAGAATTGGAGTGCAAAAGCTCAACAGTCAGATATGTGGTTTTCAACCAGTTAAGAGACAAAAAGTGTCTGAGACCTGCATTATTACCAGACAATAATGGTACTGCACACTTGCATTGCAGTTGTGCCACTTTAAGTTGTATAACATGAGAAATTTGTCTTATTCCAATAGCACGATGGTAATAATTAGGAACATTTTGTGAAATTTTCCTGCAAGAACGAATAGCTTGTCAACAGCCTCTTAACATCAAGCCTTCTTATCAACAGTAAGAATATTGTTAAACATGTCAAAATATGGTGAAAAAACTCATACACGGAGTACTCTCTCCAGATATAAAAACATCCACATCACACACACTCCTGAAAAAACATTCCACTGTCAAGTAGGTGCCAAGTCAATTAATTGGTTATCTAGCCAAGCATTTTTTTTTTTTGTTTGCGTTGTTTTTGATGGGGTTCTGTTTGTTTGTGTACTGGTTGGCTTTGCCTGTGAAGTCAAAAGAGGAAAACAAAGCGAAACGCTGGACGACGTGATCAATGATCTCCCAGAGTTCACTGAGAGGGCGCGGCGAGGTTTACCAAGGCTGGCTTAACCACCAAAGGAACTAAAAAAAAAAAAAAACCTCCATTACCTACTTCAGCTTTGCTCACTGATGAGACACCAAATTAGGGTCAATGAAACCACCAACGAAACATTGATCATCGAAACATCAAAGTCCCTCATGTAAATCCAGCCAGTTTTTTTAAGACATCTGGGGTATTGATACAAACCCCCTTTCCAGAGGAGAGACTGGTTGAAAACCAATATTCCTTATGGGGGGTACTCTGACCTGCTTGCAACAAAGACTGGCAGAAGTCTACGGAGTGTTGCCCTGTGGTCCAAAGGGTTGAAAGGTTTATCCACAGCATCCTCTACAGACCTGCCAGGTGGGCCCTTACGCAACAAAACAAAGGTTCAAAATGGGTTCATGATCATTCAAAAGTTACATTCAAGGACACACTCTCGACACATTCTTAGCTTTCAGGGCAGATGTATCTCTTTTTCTTTCTTCGTTTCATTATCTGGTTCAGACGGCGGTCTAAGCGAACAGAAACTTCCCCCTTCTACAAGCGCCCCAATGGAAACATGATAGGCAAATTTCACAAACAGCATGTTCCTCTCACCAACAACAACACTGCAGAAAAGCCTCCCCTCAGCTCCGCCCCCTTTTGGTCTCGTCACCCTGTAGAGTATTTGAGTTCCACTGCGGCTTCCGGCTGATACTGCGGTCTCCCTTCCCTCACCTCCTACTTCCTTTTTTTTTTCTTTTTTTCGGCCCTGACGTATTTCCTGCCCTGAAGTAGAATTAGAACTCTTTCCGTGCCGAGCAGTGATATCAGGCTCTTCTTCCTTTCCAATAGTGCCTGGAAATTCGTAAGAATCCCTCAATGAGGTCAAAGTTCAGGGTATTTGATCTGGTGAGTTGCCCAACACGACAAAAGGGGATTTTTCTTTTTTTTCTTCTCTCACACAGTAAGCCTTCATTTCCCTTTGAACTTGCAATTTATAAATTCCTAAGCATAACATAGCATTATACAGCAGCTATCAATGAGTGCTATCAATGCACAGATTGAATGCAAAACAACTGGAGGAAAGCAAGTATTTCAATTCAAATTTGTGTGTATTATCACAGAAAGTCCAAAACTGAATGTGCTGTATTTGCTTATCTGTTTATCAAAACTATTAGCATGCTGTTTATTGTTTCATAAACATAATATTGACAACATTTGTTGAACTGAAGCCCCATCGTCCACCTGTAATCACACACATCCATCTTGTTCAAATCAGTGGTCGGGCGTCCATCACTCTTTGTGTTTCTTGGCGAAAAGCACCCATGGCCGACTTAAGAGACGAAAGCCCAAAGGATGCTTGTTACCGGCAGCAACAAACATGAAGTCAAGCACAGTTCCATAACACAATCGGTCGGTCAATGAATATATCTATGCCAAAAATAATGACAGAAAACATATTAAAATTAAAAAAAATTAAATAAACATGTATCACAAGAAGTACAACTATATTACAAAAAATAACAATAAAAAAAACCACACACAACAGTAATTAGCCAAAAGAGTTTGACGGAGCTTGCTCTGCCTGCCTCTGCGTGTTGGGAGGTTGAGCTGAGCGTTGGAGAGGCCTTGCAGGCCAGCACGTGGCTCGAGGATGTGAGTCACAGAGAAACAGAGCCCTGCTGAAAATAAAACATGTTGCTGTAATGATGGAGGTGGGAACGCGAGGAGGACTTATTGGCAAGAAGATGCGATTCAATCGCCTGGACTGGGCACTCGTTTTTTTTCTCTCCCTCCCTCCCTCCCTCCCCCTTTTTTTTTTTTTTTTAAACAAACACCAGACGGCCGTCCGGCTGGTATGACAATATCACTTCATAGGCTCGGCGAGGAGACCGTTCTCAGCACAGCTCCAGCCTCTTCTCCTCGTCCTTTTGCAAAGGCCACCGTGGTGGTGAGCGGCATTCCAAGGCAACACAATTCTGTGTTATTCAGACGTTGGAAACTTTGCCACATCCTTGACACAGCCTCTCTCTGTCTGTGTTTGTGTGTGTGTGTGTGTGTGTGTGTGTGTGTGTGTGTGTGTGTGTGTGTGTTTTATGCACACACAGACATGTGCGTGTGCATATGTGTGTGTGTGAAAGAGAGAGGTTAGAGAAAGAAAAAAAAACAGAGCATGAGAATAGCCACAAGTCTTTCTCGCAGGGAAAAGTACAGTTGGTGAACTCATTTTAAAAAGTGAATCACTCGGCCTCTCTGCGTTTTGCTGTGCAGAACTATTATATAAGCAGCTGCCTAGGGAAGCGATAACTCAACAAACGGCTCCTCTGAAATGGTAGATCTATTGACTAGGATCTCCTGGAATCTGGTTGGAAATCTCAATGGGGCAATCAGTTTAAACAGAAAGTAAATTCAATGATCTCAGTCTATTGAGAGATTGGGTCCCTAAGGGAGGGGGTTGGCTGTGTCAAGAGTAGACTTATTTAACCCTGCATTACCACCACTCTATTGTGATTTATAGGTTGGAACAGGGAATACAATAAAACAGTGGTGATATAGGCATGTGTATATAGACCGGGTGATATAGGCATGTGTAGTTAGCCTTAGCTTTGGTTAGCCTAGCTCTAGGTAAGCCAGCAGCAGTAGACCTGGTGTTATAGGTATGTGTAGTTGGCCTTAGCTTTGGTTAGCCTAGCTCTAGGTAAGCCTGCAGCAGTAGACCTGTATTCTGAACCCTTCCATGTCTCAAGCTGTCTGACATACAAGCACACACACACACACATACACACACACACACACACACACACACACACACACATAAACTAGACTAAGGGGTTTAAAGTCATATGCATGATGTTTGCCAGAATCAAAGAAAAAAATATCCCACTCCTACACAAATCTCTCTTCCTTTAAACTCTCTCTCTCTCTCTCTCTCTCTCTCTCTCTCCCTCTCTCTCTCTCTCTCTCTCTCTCTCTCCCTCTCTCTCTCTCTCTCTCTTAGTTTTGAACACGTTTAGCATATCAGGTTATCAAAATTGATTCCATAAGTAGTCCAAGG
>JAVQIZ010137788.1:0-20118 GCA_036023535.2 Galaxias brevipinnis | reverse complement strand
AGGACAACAGGGGGGGCAGAGGGAGAGGACAACAGGGGGGGCAGAGGGAGAGGACAACAGGGGGGGCAGAGGGAGAAGGACCAGCATTAAAAAGAAACTAAACAAGCCCAATATATAATGTATATCTATAAATCCAAAGCAAAGCAACTGTGGATGCAGAAAACGATTTTAAAACTAGCTTATATATGACAGAAAACTATTGAACATACTGACTATTATAACCAGTCAACACTTACAGTATGACCAGCACTGCGCTGGTTCAGTCAGTATTTAAAGGTAGTAGTTTAGCTAGCATTATACAGGCAGTTTACCAGTACACCAGTTAATAAACAACAGTAAAGTAGCTAGAGCTATTGTCTCACCCCATAGTCAGGTCCTCCTAGCTCCTTGATCCTGACCTCCCAGTGACCTTTCTCTCTCAGCAGTTTGTTGATTTCGTCGTTCAGGTCCCGGATCTTAAACTCCCCCAGACCGGCTTAAAAATAAACATACAAACAGATGGTTTCTTTCTATACTGTACATGCCACCAAGAGAGGACATCCTACATGGACCAGCCTGGTCTATCAGGTGTGACGCATCCAGTCAAACACTAGAGACTAACTACACAGGAGACAATGTGAATAATAACAACACAAAGTAGAACACAATATAAAGCGGAAAAAGTGATTTGTAAAAACACACAAGCAAAAGAGTGATTTGGAGAAACACACAAGGAAAAGAGAGAAACTCGTAGAAAATACTAGCAGTGTTCACACATGTTCCATGTGGGCAGCTTAACAGCAGGGCGGGACACAGACACCAGTGGTCTCTGCGTCTCACCTGACCGGACACCAGGTCACCTGGAGTGCGTGGAACACCACAAACACATCCCGACGTAGACTCACCGTTCTGGATCTGGGCCACCTTCTTGGAAATTTCACTGATGATCTGAAACCACAGGGTAGGAGAGGGAGGGAGAGAAACCGATCAACGTTAAGAAGAAAACAATGACACCCCCCCCCAATTTTTTTTTCATTTCAAATATTTTCTAGCTTTAGTGTGCTCAGGATGGAACCACTATGCTATAATGCTGCAGCATGCTTCTAGCTGGTATTAACCCGTGAGTACCTGTCTCCTCCACTTCTCTGCTTTGGGAAGCTCGCTGCACTCTGACGCCAGGAACGGTCGACGCTCCTGGGAGGGGAAAAGAACAGACACTCAGCTTGGGCTGCAGGAACACCGTCTTCCAGCGGTTCACACTCATCTTGGCCAGTAGACATGTTCAGCGTTGGTGCTACAACACTAGTTCAAGCATGTGTGCGTGTGAGGTAGTGTGTGTGTGGTAGCTTGTGTGTGTGTGTGCGTGTGTCTCTGTGTGTGGTAGTGTGTCAGTGTGTAGGTGTGTGTGTTCTAACTCATCCTGCTCACCCTGACTCGTCCTTCTTCCAGTTGGGCTTGTCGGAACCGGGCTAAGGCGGTCCTGGACAGAGAGATGAGGTAGATCATTAGCACTGCATTAGCACTGTTTCAGTAGAACCACCACAATAACAACATCTGACCTGAGCGGGGTCAGCAAACACCAGCTGCATGAAGCTACGAGCTCAAAGGGAATGACAAAAATTTTCTAAAAACATTATTTTTGAATACTCACATGGCCTTTTCAGCATTTCGTGCCTATTAGAGGGGCAATACAAATAAATGCTAGTTTAATTTCGGCACATTGGTCTGGACAAACTATAGTTATTCGTCTTGAATTCAAGTCTGTAATAACGTGCGTATGTAACATCAATGCAGATTTTACAGTAAATACGTTAATGTTGTGTTAAATGTGCAACATACTGTGTATGATAATGTATGTCTTATGAAGACCCGACAAAGACAAACTTAATAGGGATCTCTTAAATAAACAAATAACTGTGAATGACGGCTTTATGATCTCAGTGGACCTAGTAGTTTTTTTTCAAATGTATGGTTTTACATAATGACAGACGAAAGCTTTACATAAAATTACACTTGCTAACAGTTCCACTCTCCAAAGGCTAGAATTACCGCTAGCGTTAGCAAGAGATACTCAGTACAGGCTAAAGTTAGCCTGAAGCTAGTGTAAATAGCCACGATCGCCGGTCTCTTCGAAGCTTGTAACAACAAACAAATGTATTGGTCAGTGCGAATATCTTACCATATTTGCAGTTTATGAGTTATTTATGTGATTAAACTTCGTAACGTTCTTTATTCATATACGAATGCACGCCGACACAAAGCGGAAGTGTTTGCATCTCACAGTACAGGTCAGAGTTGAAAGTTTAAAGCCCGATAATTAAAAAAAAACTTTTTTTTAAATACAGGTGGTTCAACACTTAAATATTTCTGTCACATCTGTATACGATATATTTATTTTGAGTAATAATTTAGAATAAAAAAAATACTGTGAAAGAAAAAAGCGACATATTGCTTTTAGTCGCCCTGACCTTGCTATTTGATGCCACCTAGCGGATGTTCTCACTCATTTCTGGACAAAAATAAAATACATTTTACAGGTGGGAATACATATTACGTTAACAATTAAATGTCAGTCATCACATTAGTGCTCCACCACGCACAAAGACCCCATCACCCCAACCAAGTTGTTGATTGTAAGCTGAACACATTAATTCTACGTTATTTAAACTCATTAGTTGCAATTCACAATTACTTAAATTACTTTGATCGTCCAAAGACTGACTGGGCCGATTGTTAAGAAAATATAGCGTTCTACAAGGCGGCATGGGACTGGTCTGAGTCTTTATTTAACTTTTCTAAATTTAATTGGCTAGGCCTGGTAACATGATCCTTTGTTCAAATTAAAGGATCATTTTAGCTAAAAACAGTTGTTCACTTGCTGAGAGAAGCATCTTCTACCAGCTAAATTGTAATTTAGAACTGTGAGTTCTAATGGCATGCCAGATTCGCATCATTTAATATTTTCCTGAGGAACATATGAATAAGAAATCCTAAGTTAAAAATTAAATCAGTGCTCAGTAGTCCCCTCATAACCATCGAAGTGTCTCAGGGAAGAAATCTGAGGCTGTGAGGAAACCTTGGGACTACGAGTCTGTGTGTGGGATGTGGAGACGTATGTGTGTATCATGAATCAGGCTCCTCTGTTCATTAGGACGCAGTGCCAAGCTATAGTCTTCAAGTTTGTTTTATGTCAGGCACGGCACTTGTTTTCCCTTTCTGATGCAGCCACCAACCTAGTCTATGAATTCAGTGTGACCCATAAAATCTAACTTAAATAAAGCATATAAACGTTAATACAAAAAAATAAAATGTACGATTTGTACGTGAAATTTGAGACTCAGCTAAAATAAAAGAGAGTCGACTCTAGTTCCCCTTCCTCCAGCAGGTTTAATGATAGGTTAAACATTACATTTCTAGAATCTACAACTGGTTGCATTACTCTCTGACTTCAAAACCCAGTACAAGCAAATGATATTTTTTACAGTAGTCTAAGTGATATATTGTACAAAAATAACATTTTAGATTTTTGTGAAAACATTCTCCTTTCTCAAACTTAAAATAGTTTTTTTTTCTCAGTTTTTTTTTCTTTAGTTCATCATACAGGTCTACATCCCCCATGGTTAAAACTATTTTTTACAGCTACTTGGTGATCTTGGGATCAAAACATCGATTTATTTTACTTCTTTAAAAGAACATGAGCTGCGCTGAACACATATCAGCAGAAAATGTACAAAAAGAAAATGCACCTTTTTGAAATATCAATTTAAATCAATTCTCCTTTTTTAGTTCTCCATCTCATTGAGTCGGCTGTGACCAGCTTTCATTCACTCATTCATACGTTCATAGTGTAATGGCAGAAGTTTGTCCTGCATACTAAATGGCTGATGGTGACCAATTATCTGCTGTCTAAACATTTGTCAAAAAAACAAGCATTTGTCCAGTAAAAACAAACAAAACAATAATAAAGTAAATAAACTTATTGGAAGGTCAGACTTCCATCCTGTTTTTTTCTTTTTTTAGTAGCCCCCTCCCTCCCCATTTCTCTCTGGTAGGAAGGGCCAGAGATCACTGATCCTGCACACAGCAGAACGGCGTCTTTAACAAAGCATTATACACCAGACACCTCTACCTAACTAAAACAGAAATCTTTTTTTTTTGTATTAAATGCAGAAAGTGGATTTGTGAGTCCACCCCTGTCCTCGTCAGAATAACATCCTGTGGGCGGGGGCCTCAGCCTGCCGCAAGGGGCGTGGCCTGAGAGGAGCAGCCACAGAAAACACCAGCGTCAGCCAGAGGGAGGAGGGGGCGTGGCGCGGGGCGAGGCATGACGGGGCGGGGCTAGGCCGTGGCCTCAATGGTACACTCCTTGGCCAGGTGGCCTGACTTGCCACAGTTGTAGCAGTTGACCTCACTGGCCTTACTGCAGTGCACTGCAACATGGCCGATCTCTCCACACCTTGAGAGAAAAGGACAGAGGAGGAGAGGACATGTTAGGGGACAAGGGATGCTTTCAGTGAGATTCAGTTTGATTTATTGAAGACAATACTTCCAATCTAATCTTCACAACGTGCCACCAATGGCTATCCATCTAACAGGACAGAATTTATGTACAACGTAATTACTTCAGACATATAGTGAGTTACTATATTTATCCAGGCCAGTCCATTAAAGTTGAATTATTAACAGGCTGGAGGTAACAGCAGTGCTCTACCAGTCCAACAGTTTGAGCAGCTAGCTAGTCAGCTAGCCAGTGACTGAGGTGACTTGTCAGTGAGTTAGATGATGAATAAGTTTGCTAGAGAGTGAGTGGTTTAGTTAAGTTAGCTAGTGGTTTAGTTGAAGCCACTATAGGCAACTTTTTTGTATTAACGTATTATCAATACCTTTTTTTTCTACACTTTGCACATTGCAATGTCTATGGGAGAATGAAAAAAAATCGACGTTCTGATCATTCCTCTTGAAGTCTCAATATTTAACACAAATTTTGTCTGCCACAGGTTACGATCTCCAGCGAAACTGTGACGTATTACTTTATGGCACAAGGAAGTGCGTCACAACATCAGGAAGAGAAGATGATACTTGGAGTAGTCGTTTTTCGTGCTAGCCACATGCAGTGACCACAAGCATTCTGCATGTCTTCTTTGTGACGGTTAGGTAACATAATAACACTAAGCAAACGGTAGGGGTTCCCAAAACCAGAAACTACCTACAGCCGCTTTAAGTTAGCTAGTGAGCGAGGTCTCTATGGTTACCTTCAGCACTTGACCGGCTTAGCTAGTGAGTGAGGGGTTTTGGTTTAGTTACCTAGTGAGCGAAGTCTCTATGGTTACCTGTAGCACTTGACCGGCTTAGCTAGTGAGTGAGGGGTTTTGGTTTAGTTACCTAGTGAGCGAGGTCTCTATGGTTACCTGTAGCACTTGACCTTAGATAGTGAGTGAGTGGTTTTGGTTTAGTTAGCTAGTGAGGTGTAAAGGTTTCCTGTAGCACTTGACCTTAGCTAATGAGTGAGTGGTTTGGTTTAGTTAGCATGTGAGCGAGGTCTCCATGGTTACCTGTAGCACTTGACCTTAGCTAGTGAGTGAGTGGTTTAGGTTAAGTTAGCTAGTGAGTGAGTGAGGTCTCCAGGGGTACCTGTAGCACTTGACCTTAGCTAGTGAGTGAGTGAGGTTTCTATGGTTACCTGTAAGCACTTGCCCTTAGCTAGTGAGTGAGTGAGGTCTCCATGGTTACCTGTAGCACTTGACCTTCTCGCAGCCCTTCTGGATGTGGCCGAAGCCGCCACAGGAGTAGCACTTCTGTTCATTGGCGTGGTCACAGTCTCGCGCCACGTGGCCGGCCTTGCCACAGGTATAACACACCTGCTCACGCTCCTTCTTGGGCTCCTTGCAGTCCCGGGAGATGTGTCCGCCACGGCCGCAGTTATAGCACGCTGGAGGGAAGAGAGAGACAGGCGGTGTGGACTACCGGTCTGTAGAGACAAAGCTTGGACTATATAGAATATAGACCAAAGGCTCGGGCTACAGGTATATAGACCAAAGGCTCGGGCAACAGGTATATAGACCAACGGCTCGGGCTGCAGGTATATATACCAAAGGCTCGGGCTACAGGTATATAGACCAAAGGCTCGGGCTACAGGTATATAGACAGAAAGGAAAGCTTAGACTACAGGGTACGTTTACAATACAGGTCTATAGACAGACTTTGACTACAGGGTATATTTGCATTTCCAAATTGGTTTTCTAAACAACAGGAGCAGAGAGCGCGCTATTACAATGTTTTTATTATTTACTGTGGAGAGGGTTTTGACCTCTTTTGCATACTGCTCGCCTGACACGGCCTCTAAAAGCCTGACCACTGTTCCTTAAAGCTTGTCCTGAAGATAGCAGTTTGCTGATATACAAAGAAAGTAAAGATAGCTAGCCTCTTCTACAGAATGTACAATTATATTGTAATTAGTTATGTTACATGCTAATTCAGAGACAAAGCTGCCACTGGAATGAAAACAAAAATTATAAATAAAAAAGGGAGATGAAGGATGAAAAGATACAGAAAGATAGAGTGAGCAAAGGAATGGGGGAAAGCAGAGGTACAGGTATTTTGGTAGAGAAGTTCTCCTCACCATCCTCAGTCCTCTCACAATCTCTGGCAACATGACCAGGTTCCCCACAACGGTAACAAAACAGATCTAGGGACAGCAACAGAAAACAACAATTATCACAAATAATCAATCAGTAAGGCAGTAAACCTGGCAAAAAGGGACTGCCAGGCTATCAAACCAGTCAGCAAGCCAGTCCCCCAGCCAGTCATTAAGCAAGCCGGCCAACCAAACATTCAGTCAGACATAATAGCTGAGTATTTGAAGTCATCCAGTATTTAATTCAATTCCAGGGATTCAGTCCAAGAGACCGCTTCTGGCCTACAACGCTGCTTCGTAATCCACGGAGACGGTGGGAGGATCCTTACCTTTGCCTCGGCCACGCCCCTTGCCCCGCCCACGTCCGGCATTAGGACAGTTCTTGATCCAGTGGCCGGTGCGGCCGCAGCCGAAGCACTCGTTGCTACTCATCTCCTCAAACTGATCCCTACGACCTGAACGAACACACACATAAACTCACAATTAAACACTATAGACGTAGACACACTACATACTTAAACACTATTGAATACAATGAACTTACAGACACAAACACAACAGAGTTAGACACTACTAGACAAGACCCATGATGAAACAACCTTAGACACGATTAAGCACTAACATACTTACAGACACGATTAAGCACTAACAGACTTACAGACACGATTAGACACTATTAAACACAACAGACTTAGACAGTATTAAACACAACAGATCTAGGGACAGCAACAGAAAACAACAAAAACAGACACTATTAGCACAACAGACTTAGACACTAACACAACAGACTTAGACACTATTAAACACAACAGACTTACAGACACGATTAAGCACTAACAGACTTACAGACATGATTAAGCACTAACAGACTTACAGACACTATTAAGCACTATTAGACTTGCACACGATTAGACACTATTAAATACAATACACTTAGACACTATAAAACACAACAGACTTAGACACAATTAAACACAACAGACTTAGACACTATTATAAACAACAGACTGAGACACTATTAAACACAACAGACTTAAGACACTATTAAATACATGGTTAAACAACACAAATGCAAACAAACAATATCAATTCATAAGCACTGTTAAACAACCTTACAGATTCTATTACAATATAATTGATGGTAAAGCAACCTTACAGACAACAGACATACACACAACTCACATGGTGAAACAACACACACACACAACCTCATAAGCACACACACAGTAAAAAATTATAGGCACAAAATCCACACATCCGAAACCGGTATACTGTTTAACTTGAGCACAGACTCTTAAAAATAACCGGTCAATAAACAGATATCACCAACATCCTCAAAAGTGTAAAGAACACACTGAACGTGGTAGGTTCCTCAAAATAACGTACAAAACACTCTTTGTCTTATAATAAGAGAAATGTGCCAAGACAAGGTGAAAAGAAAAGATGGCAGCAGCTCATTAGTTGTTTCTAAAGACGGTGGCAATGTTGTTCTGTTCTCTGGAGAATAACTAATCTAGTCTGGAACCCGTGGGAGGAGACTAGCATGGAACAATCTGGCACATGTCTGGAGATGGACAAGAACCTTGAATATATTATATGAAGTAATAACTGATTGATGATAAATGCCTTGTATGACTGCTCATTAATAAGGTATAATCCAAGGCCTTCCCCTTAACAAAGCCAATGGCAACTGTGTATTATCCAGCCGGAACAATCACAATGGTAGCGAGCTAGCTGAACCCTAAGCCGGAACACAGTTAAATATAATGGAAATTGTAACCATGCATGACTCCAAGCAACAACAAAAAAACCATACACACACCTTCGGCGCTCCACTATCAAAACAACAAAAAACGCTAATGTACTATTTCAGCAGTAAGCAGAAAACTGGCAGCATGAAACAGAAAACAGCGTGACCAGTACTACAGTAGTCTTGTTGATATGGAAGAAGGGGGCGGGGTAACCCTAACCTGAGCAATCGAGTAACGTTAGTGGTGTAGAATGTCAAAATTAACTGCTACTCAGGAAATTACATTTAATGGTTCAGATCTTTTTGGATGAATGTTCCGTTAAAGACGTTCCTGTTTAACGTTCACCGTTAATGTCGTGCATGTTGTGTGTACCCGCAGTAGAGCGTCGCCCACCCACGCTAGTAGGGCCTCATGCTTCCCATTCCAAATACAACAACCAAAGCTAACCGAGTGACCCTCACGCACAATTATGTGTGGATTAAAAGTTAATAAATCTAACAGACGCAATCTACTCATTTTACAATCATTTTGGCAAATAGCAAAATTTTCCAAGCGAAAAAATTTACCGATCTCACAATTTATTAATTAAATCAAACGACTTTCCCGCGCGGAGCCTGACGCAGTAGGCCAAAGTGCGCTGTCAGAAATGTGTTTAGCCTGCGAGTTAGCAGCCTCATCTTTTCAACGAAAACACACAAAATGCTCTTTATTTTTCTATGTGTTGTACACAAATATAAATATATCAATTCCTCTGCAATATGACAGCGTTACTAACACTTGCTTTAGTTCGTTAAAACTGTCACATTTTTGGCCTAAAGTCAGGCACTCACCTCGCTACGTGACTCGGGCTGTTTGTTGTTTTCGCTCCCTCCTCTCTCCTCTGCGCCACACGCGGTCTGCGCACGGCTCGCTACTCCCCTCAGTGCGCGGTGGAAGGAGCTCTGCACACGGCTCCGCTTCGACTAGCAATACATTTCTAGAGAAACAATCACATTACAATTACTGATATGTGAACGAAAAATATATAAACATCTAACATGGTGTGCTAACATATTTTTTTTTGAAATGTAAAGAAATCTAAATAGGGATTTGTCTGGGTGTGTAGCCTACATGGTGTTAAGGCAATGAAATGGCAAATAACGTTATTTATAATCGCTTTGGCACAGATTTCAGAATCTTGTGCTAATAATAAAAAAAACAACTTAAGACACACATCTTTATTTGCAACACGTTTTAGTATGTGAAAAAAACTTGCATTTTGCTTATCTTTGACGAAATGTAGCAGCTTCAGAGTCAATGGTTCAAATCACATATGATAAAATACAGTATATTGTATAGGGACATTAGTTTAGATCACCCACACACAACATACCGATATTTTCATTGTTAACAGTTCTATAATGCTGAAGTATTACATGTTTCAATTTAGTCCATATGTAAAAGGATTTGAGAGAAACAGTGGAGTATTGTATGGGCATAGCTCAATGGATATCTTTACCATGGACAGTGATCGAAACATTGAATATAGTTTATCAGTTAAAGCTATGCATTTGGAGCAATGCATCAATTACATTTTGACCAGTTGTATTAGTTGTACTAGTTGATAGTTAGAAGCATTTATGAAATGAAAACACAGTAATTTCATATGAAATGTGAGAATTGCGTTTTGAATGAGTGTTACTTTGTGTCATTTTGTACTGGTGATTTCTGCTTAATTAACCAAATATATTATTTGTGGTGTGTTGTATCTAAGCAGTGGAAACGCATTCACAGTTATAAAAAAAAGAAAACAAAAGTGCACTTTGATTACCTGCTCTGAGTTCTGTGTCTACAATAGTGCAGAAGCAATTGTAAAAAACTGAAACAAACTGCTATGCCTAAATTATGAAATACAGCATCACCAATTTACAAATTCAAACACTTAAGCTTTAAACAAGTCTGTTAAGGATACTCTAGGAGACATTTTAAAAACAAATAGCCTGTTTTGATTTTTCATACCATTTAAAATAACACATTCAATCCTTTAAGTCTCTTTCTTTTTTTTAAATAGGCCTACTAAAAATTGTCTTTAGCCAACAGTAGGCTACTTATTTTAGCATTAGCAAAAACACTTTTTGTAGTCAAAATATTACTTTTTATGCTCATGTTGGCAAGGTCTATTTTGGTCAAAGACTGCTTCCATACATTCAGGGGAAACACTTAAATTAGCATTGTGACATTTCCTGGACAATTTAGTCCGTTTGTCCGTGTGTGTTTGTGTGTCAATTTAAAAGCACGCGCGTGTTCGGACGTCGGCGTTTGTACGTGCACGCGTATGCTTTGCAAATATGGTGACGTCATGGATTAGCCACTTCTCCTCCCCCCAGCGCGAGCTTAGTCATGGCGGAGTTAAAATCTCACAACTTTCTTTGGTGAGTAGAAATCGGTTTACGATGCATATCATGCAACTTCAGTGTGTATTATACCACATGGACAGTCTGCTGTATTAACCGATTCATTAATCGAAATGATTATTTCAGGATATGATGCTGTAGTATAGCCTAGTATGTTTTTCTTTTCACCCGTGTCCTGCTGCCCTAGGAGTTCAGCCGAATTTTGAGCTGGCATTTTGGCTCAACCTTGCATCAGAAGTATATTTTATAACAAATACGTTTCTATCATACTCCTGCATTTGCAAACTAACACGTGTCCTTGTTGCCACCTTTAAATGTGTTTTCTTGAATACTTTCAGGCTTTAAATTGCGTACTGTAGTACACTACCTAGTGCATAATGGCATTTCATTTGGAAGCTGCTGAGCCATATGCAGTCCATTCTCCACTTATGCTGTGTGATCAGTGTAGCAGGCTGTCAGGACTTTGTTCTACTGTCCGGCGGGTTTATATTGCGTCGCCGCTGCTCTCCGTGGTGATCCTCATTCAGCGTTCCAACTCTACTCATCAGGAATGTGGAGGGACTGGATCCAAGCTCTTCGAAAACTAGTATATTGGTAGCACACAATGTTTCAGATGGGAGCATTACTCACAACATGTTGGCACATAACACAAACCAAACGTCGCCATACTAGTTCTGACACACACACACACACACACACACACAATAATTTATACAGTTCATAGGTCTTTCTTTCACGAAACAAACGCACACAATTCAACACGTTTTCTAGGGCTTCCAGACGGATATGAGGCAGGCATGACTGGGTAGTGATCCTTGAAAAATGGGTTGACATAAGTATAGTAATGGTGGCCAGTCTTAGAGAGGAAGGAGGAATGGAGGAAGAAAGAAGGAGTGGACATGAGAAAGACCAAAGGGTGGGGAAGAGAGAGTGGAGGAGTTTTTATAGCTTTCAAGTGGGTATAAAGTGCTGGAGTTGGGTCCATTAGCTGCCATTAGTATTTCAGTGTGTGTGTGTGCGCGTGTGTTTGTGCGTGTGTGCACGCGCTCGCATCTCGCGCCTGGAGACACTATCTGTGTTGAACGAGACAATAGTGGCAGGACAGGTTTGCATCTGGTCGGTACGTATATGTCTGCGTATGTGTGCGTGCACATGTTTTATTTAAATAACTTCTATCTAAAAGCAAGAGAAACTGGGGCACTGGGACTGCAACATTCAAATTACTAATATCTACTGAATGCCCAAGTCAGACAGTTTGTGGCTGTGTAATGGTCGCTAACCAGTATTAACTCTTCATCATCAGTAGATATATGATTGCTTGATCGTATAAAGAGATATCCACGGTGGAGTGGTTAAGGACTGGTGAGCACAGGAGACCCCTGGGTTCAAACCCAGTCATTGGCAAACAGGAGGAAGCAAGAGTCTTTGCTAGCATGAGGGTCACAGTCAGGAAATCAACAGCAGAGCAAATCACGACCGTTACACCGGCTCTATTCTACCGTAGACATGTTGTTGTGAGGTCTGCTCACCTTTTTGCTTAAAAGACGTATTGGTTCTATGGAGCCTGGTGTGGTATCATACTGCACTCCTATGTTACGGTTGTTAGGGTTTAGTTTTCCCACGCTCTCACTTGTCATACTTGAGCCTGCCATGAAAATCATTCTAATGAGACGGAGACACTTGCATGTTTACTGCTGATGTCTCTACCATTAAATTAAACCTACTCTCTCTCTGCTTCACCTGTACCTTTTCCCCCTCTCCACTCTCCTCTTCCGTCCTCCCTCTCATCTTCCTCTCTTCTGTCCTGCCATCCAGAGGTGTGCTGTGTGTGAGGTCTGATGGATCAGCTACAGGGGGCGCTACGTAGCCTGACGGGTGGGTTTGGGCTGAAGGATTCTGCCTTCAGTCCAGACCCGTGTCTTTCTCCCTCTGGTACCTCTGCCTTCTCCTACCAGCGCCGGGCGTCCGACGATGGAAAACTACCGGACACCACCAAGACGTCCGGCACCATCAGGGTCTATCTGCCCAATAAGCAACGCACTGTGGTGAGGACCAATAACCAGGACAGCACTAGTACAGCCCTAACTACCTAACAACTACTCCCAAAGCACTAGCTAACTACCTAACAACTACTCCCATAGCACTAGCTAACTGCCTAACAACTACTCCCATAGCACTAGCTAACTACCTAACAAATGCCACCACAGCACTAGCTAACTACCTAACAAATGCCGCCACAGCACTAGCTAACTACCTAACAACAACCACCGTAGCACTAGTATAGCCCCAACTACCTAACTACTCCCATTTCACTTGCTAACTACCTAACAACTACTCCCATAGCACTAGCTAACTACCTAACAACTACCTCCATAGCACTAGCTAATTTAACAACTGCCACCATAGCACTAGCTAACTACATAACAACTACTCCCATAGCACTAGCTAACTACTTAACAACTACTCCCATAGCACTAGCTAACTACCTAATAAATGCCACCATAGCTCTAGCTAACTACCTAACTACTGCCACCACGAAGGCTACTAGCTAACTACCTAACACCTACTCCCATAGCACCAGCTAACTACCTAATAACTACTGTTAGGGTACTAGCTAACTACCTAACAACTACATTAAGGCTACTAGCTACCTACTAAGCCACAGCACTAGCTTACCTACCTCCACAGCACTAGCTTACTACCTAACAACTATTACCCTAGTTCTAACTAACTACCTAATGACTACAGAACCGCACTAGCTAAATGCCTATCAACTACAAGCTGGGTATTCGCTAACTACCTAACAACTACATGACATAGCTAACTTGCTCTCTAGAAGCAACAAAAAAACGTTACATCTTCTCTGCAAACCAGGTAGTTAATATACCACTTGTTAAACAAATACGTTTTTTTAACAACAAGTTAATCTACCTAAGCGTCGGTTAACGTGCTAATTAAAGCAACGAGTCGCTGTAACAGTTGGTAAAGCAGCAATTTAATTGTGTGTGTGCGTGTGCGTGTGCGTCCAGGTGAATGCCCGTCCAGGGACAACGCTCCACAGCTGTCTCATTAAGTCTCTGAAGGTCCGAGGGCTCCAGCCAGAGTGCTGCGCTGTCTACAAGCTTCACCCTGGCCTTAGGAGGTCAGTCTAACCTACCACCCTAACCCAACAGGCGTTCAGGGCACATATTAGTTATTTGCTACAACAGTAATTGTGGCATTGTTTTGCTCTTACAGACAGTATTTTACAGGATGAATCTAAGTAATGTGACACTTTATCTTAGTGTGCACCAATCACATCTGAGATTAACTTCATAACCTCTCCCCTTTCTCTTTCTCTTAGCAAAAAGATTCGTCTGGAGTGGAGCACGGACGCTGGCTCTCTGATTGGCTCAGAGCTCCTGGTTGATGTCTTAGACCATGTACCGTTAACCACACACAATTTTGTAAGTCTTCTCTCCATCTCTGTCGTTCTCTCTCTTTCTCACACGCTCTTGGTCATGCTGTCTTACTAAATCTGTCTTCCTGTTTGTCTATTTGTTCCTTCCATGATGCAGTTCCACTGTTTCATTAAAGCTAGTGTTATAAAATGGAGTCTGAGGTAGTTGCTGCTATTCTCACCCTTCCTCTGTCTCTGGTGTCTGTTCTACAAATCGCCAGTTGATGCAATAATACGCTTTGAACTCCAGCTGCTCAGGTGTTCTAATTAGGGTCGTCTCGTTTCCAACTATTTTTCCTCTTCCCTATCTTGTCTATCCTCCCTGGATTCCTCCATTCGTCCGTGTAGGTGCGTAAGACCTTCCTGAAGCTGGCCTTCTGTGACATCTGCCAGAAGTTCCTCCTCCATGGCTTCCGCTGTCAGACCTGTGGCTATAAATTCCACGAACACTGCAGCACTCGAGTCCCTACCATGTGTGTGGACTGGTCCAACATCAGACAGCTTCTGTAAGATTCCCTGGTAGTTTACCTGTCTGTGTGTTTCTTAATTTACCTGTCTTAGTTTACCTGTCTGCCTGCCTGTCTGTTTGTCTAAACTGTCTGTTTCTTAGTTGACCTGTCTGTCTGTTTCTTAGTTTGCCTGTCTGTCTGCCGGCCTGTTGACCTGTTTGTCTAAGCTTTATGTCTGTCTCTGCCTACGTATATCTGACCCGTCTTGCTGTCTCTGAGTCATCAGTTCAGTCCAGTCTATCTCTACTGTCTAATCTGGTTAAAATGAAAGAGTCTTTGTTTGGAGCCTCATTTTCATCGATAGCCATCAGTAGAGCACAGCTCGTATTGGGCAGTGTGAAGATACGGCCTGGAGTTCACCGGACTGAACTAGACTAGAACTGGACACCTCTCCTCTCTTCCCATTCCACGGTGTTCATCTCTCTCTCTCTCTCTCTCTTTCCTCAGTTTATTCCCCACCCCAGGGGAGAGAGCCTCTCCTCTCTTCCCATTCCACGGTGTTCATCTCTCTCTCTCTCTCTCTCTCTCTCCTCAGTTTATTCCCCACCCCAGGGGAGAGTGGCTCTCACTCTCTTCCTCCTCTTACCTCCCGACGCATGAGAGATTCTCTGCCCAGGAACCCCCCTAGGTAACGGACACACACACACACACACACACAATGCTTGATTTGAAACCACAACATTAAGTCAAATGTTAAAGGTAGGTTAAAGGTTAAATGTTAAGGAGACCAAAAACTAAATGCAGCACGTTTTCCTCTGCAAAGTCGAAACAGCCCCCACTGAACCCCTACATCAAACAGTGTTTGGAAAGTGTGAAACCATCACCTTTGAATAATATAGATCGTCTGAACATGCAAAACTAATATCAAACCTATTAAAACGTGTGTATTTTGTGTGTGTTTGAGAGGCCTTATGATGGCCGATCCAGTGTTAGTCTAGCTTTAGCTAAGGGACCAGCCTGTTAGTCAGTCCACTCTGTAGAGTTTATGTTGTTACTACTATTCTCTGGCCCCTCCTCGTCCTCCTCTTCCTCCTCCTCTCTCACAGCACACATACATGCTGTATTTCACAGTCTTGTGACAGACACACACACACACACACCCGTCAGTGTACCTTGATGGTAGGTCCTATATGGATGATTTGTTTTGCTAAAAATAGACTTTTTTCCGTCAGGCTATTACTTTGTTTATAGGACCGTGCTGCACTGCTTTGTTCTGTCCTTCTCCCAGTGGGTAGAGGATCACTGGAATCTCTCTCTCTCTCTCTCTATGTCTCTCTCTCACTCTAGTTCCCACCACAGACACTCCACGCCACATGCCTTTAGTTTCGCCCCCCCCGGCCCTGCCCCCACTCCCGACGGAGGGTTGTCACAGCGACAGCGATCCTCATCCACCCCCAACGTCCATATGGTCACTGTGCTGCCCATGGACCCTACCAGCTTTCAGGTAACACACACACACACACTCACACACACTTACAGTCACATCCTCACACACACACACGGACATTCACACATGTGCAATGACACACACGCCAAAGCGTACACACTCAAAACACGTGCAGACACACACACACATACCATGCTTCTTCCTATTGGCCTTAAGGAGAGGGAACGTGAGGTGAGGCGTTTGGACTAACAGCGATTTTCAGGCTGCCTACCATAGCACAGTCAGCTGATCAATACAGAGTACTATCTGATAATGAGGCTGCCTACCATAGCACAGTCACCTGATCAATAGAGTACTCACTGATATTCAGGCTGCCTAGCACAGTCACCTGATCAATACAGAGAGTACGATCTGATAATCAGGCTGCCTACCATAGTACAGTCAGCTGATCAATACAGAGAGTACGATCTGATAATCAGGCTGCCTACCATAGCACAGTCACCTGATCAATAGAGTACTCTCTGATAATCAGGCTGCCTACCATAGCACAGTCACCTGATCAATAGAGTACTCTCTGATATTCAGGCTGCCTAGCACAGTCACCTGATCAATACAGAGAGCAGTATCTGGTCACTCACCGGGAGCATACAGTGTGTCTGGTGTCTTAAATAAATGACACCCTCTGGTACTCTACCTCTGATTGGTGGTCTGAACGGCACCCTGTGGTACTCTGCCTCTGATTGGTGGTCTGAACGGCACCCTGTGGTACTCTGCCTCTGATTGGTGGTCTGAACGGCACCCTGTGGTACTCTGCCTCCGATTGGTGGTCTAAACGGCACCCTGTGGTACTCTGCCTCTGATTGGTGGTCTTAATGGTGTGCTGTGGTACTCTGCCTCTGATTGGTGGTCTAAACGGCACCCTGTGGTACTCTGCCTCTTTTTAGCATTATTATTATTACTATTATTTTTATCATTATCATTATTTTACTATTATTATTATTATTATTATTTTTAGCATTATCATTATTTTACTATTATGCATTTTAATTCATTAATTTATCTACTCTTTATCTGCTTTCTCTGTATTTTCCCAGGATGCCTATGGAGGCCATGATTCAGGTATGTTCCTCCTTTGAAAAGTTTGAGTTCTTTTAGTGAAACATTTCCGAACTCTTTGCCCTCTGACCTCCTCCTCTTCCTCCAGAGAGTCCTCCAGACCTCAGCCCTACTGGCTGGAGTCAGAACCAGTCTAAACTCCCGGCCCAGCCCAGCAAAGAGAGGTCCGCTGCCTCCAACGCTCAGGAAAAACACAGAATAGTAAGACCTCTTTTGATTGGCTGCACACATAATAGCTCTTTATCATTTTAACTGGTTGAGTTATTGTGACTGGCTGTAATTTAGGGTTCAGAAAGTGTTCAGCTCACAGAACTATGACAATTAAGTTTACGATGAACCAACACATAGAATAACAGTACATTGGCTAAACCTCGTGTGTGTGTGTGTGTGTGTGCGTGTGCGTGTGCGTGCGCAGCGTCCTAGAGACAAGCGAGACTCCAGCTACTACTGGGAGATCAAGGCCAGTGAGGTGAAGCTCCTCTCTAGAATCGGCTCTGGATCGTTCGGAACCGTCCACAAGGGAAAGTGGCACGGTGAGCCATACAGGAAGTGTTGTCACGGCGACTCGCCGCAGCACCCCTCCCGCGCTGTTTTACCTCACTGATAAACTTTAGTGGCTTCCACTTACATTTCCTCGGTCACCACCAAAGTATTCTGGAATAAAAATGAGAGCTGGCTTTATTTGCCTGGATTCTTTAAGTTAAAGTAACATAGTTAGGCTTTAAAGCTGGGTGTGCTAGCACCACCGTTGATTAAAACAGTCCGTCCTAGTTGTCATGACTACTGGTGACCCATGTTTCCAGGTGACGTAGCGGTCAAGATCCTGAAAGTCAAAGATCCGACCCCGGAACAATTCCAGGC
This sequence comes from Galaxias brevipinnis, assembly GCA_036023535.2. Taxonomy (NCBI): domain Eukaryota; kingdom Metazoa; phylum Chordata; class Actinopteri; order Galaxiiformes; family Galaxiidae; genus Galaxias; species Galaxias brevipinnis. The sequence continues at coordinate 2,049 of JAVQIZ010137788.1, read as the reverse complement.
CTTCCGCAACGAGGTGGCCGTGCTCAGGTAAACCCCATAGCCACGCCCACTCTGTCTCACCTGGATGACCTGTCTAACAGTGATTGCCTCAGCACGGTTCTCTTTGGCATACTGGTGCTTAACAGGGAACATCCTGGATTATTTAAGCCTCCCTCTCTTTTCTCCTCCCCGGTCCCCCTCTCTGTTTTCTCCTCTTCCCTCGCTCTCTTTTCTCCTCCCCGGTCCCTCTATTGTTTCTCCTCCTCCCCTCACTCTCTGCTTGCCCGTGCTTCCCTCTGTCACAGGAAGACCCGCCACGTTAACATCCTGTTGTTCATGGGCTACATGACCCAGGAGCGTCTGGCCATAGTGACCCAGTGGTGTGACGGCAGCAGCCTCTACCAGCTGCTCCACGTCCAGGACACCAAGCTGGAGATCCTGCAGCTCATAGACATCGCCAGGCAGACGGCACAGGGCATGGAGTGAGTTTGGGTTTGGGTTTAGGTTTGGTTCTAGACTGGATTGGACTGGTCTGGATTTGGTTCTAGACTGGTCTAGCACTGGGTTTGGGTCTTAAAATGGACTGGTCTAGCACTGGGTTTGGTTCTAGACTGAACCGGTGGTCTGCATAATGGGTCTGGGTCTAGACTGGTTCTGGAAGGGTAGAGCCTTCTTCAGTGTACCCTAGTCTCTCTGTTGTAACTATGGTAACCATGTTTTCTCCTGTAGGTGGCGTACCCTAGTCTCTCTGTTGTAACCATGGTTACCATGTTTTCTCCTGTAGTTATCTCCACGCCAAGAACATCATCCACAGAGACATGAAATCCAATAGTATCCTTTGACTACCTATACATCCTCCAGACAGATAGTCACAACATATGTTTGAACAGCTTTCCATTCAATATGTACTAAAGTAGCATTTTTTCTTTTCTGTTTAATACACAACATAGTAATGTTAAATAAATGTGTTGTATGTGAATAGTTGTGTTGGCTGGGGGTATGACCTTTGTGTTGCCGTGGTTGCCCTTTGACCTGGACAGACATCTTTCTCCATGAGGGTTTCACGGTGAAGATCGGAGACTTTGGACTGGCCACGGTCAAGGCCCGCTGGCAGGGTTCTGAGCAGGTGGAGCAGCCGTCCGGCTCCATTCTCTGGATGGTAAACATTATATATATATATACACACACACACACACACACACACACACACACACACAGTACTCACTCTATTTGTTAAACGGAAACACAGCACATATAGCATGTACTAGTAGGGTTATTCTGATCATTTTAATATTTTTTCAGCTGTTTTTCCTGAATTATGTGTAGTATTTTCCCAATAATACACCTTACAAATGAATCATTCTCTGGATGGTAAACACTAGTACACTAGATTTAACCAGATACAAAGCAACTATAATTATGGCTCGAACATGATCTTATGATTCCTCCTTTATACAATAATATAATAATGCATATTGAGAATTTTTACAGTACTAATAGCCACGTACCTCACTCACTCTTCTAGACACGCTTGTAAAACGTTGGTCAGTTTCTTCACTTCTCTGTTGAAATATGTGAAATCAGCCATGACTCTTTGTTCCTCATTCAGTCAAAGTAAAATCTGATATAGTGGATTCAGTTACCTCTAGTTAAAGCCATAGTTCACCTATTTTTGGTCTTTTGATATGTTTTTCATCAGATACCAATGTTATATTTGAAACATTGTATTGTCATTTAGCATTTCGCAATCAAACAGCAGAATGTCAAACGAGTTGAGAAAATGACAGTTTCTTCCTGAATTTTTTAAAACTACCGCCATTTTCAGCCAAGGGGAGAGCATTTGATTTGCGCAGTGATCTATGGGCATTGTGGTGTACAATGAATTAACCATTTCAATGCCATTGGTCAAAAAAATATGTGAATTTTACTTACATTGATCCTATGACCCAAACTTGTTCAACTTCATTTAGCCTTACAGCAACATATCTTGTTTAATAAAATCGGTGAAGTATCTCTTTTAAATTATGAAAAGTGTATGTGCAACTGGTTCTCTCTGTGTGTCATGGGTAA
>JAVQIZ010137770.1:0-11127 GCA_036023535.2 Galaxias brevipinnis | reverse complement strand
TATATATATATAGTTTATTAATAGTTTAAATAACAGTTAACGCAGTGTTCTATTGCGTCTTCTCACTTCTGTTTCAAAACATCAGTTGCATCATTACAAAAGCAGAAACGCTGGCCACGACCAAGCAAGAGTCACATGGTAAGGACGCCCCAATTGAAAGGCCAATCTGTGCAATTCTTCCCTTGTAGAGAGCGGCGATTGGCCAATGAGCTTTCTTAGTAATACACGTCTTCGTTAAGTCACATATTATTTTCCCATAGTATCTACTCAACGGTGAAACGTACACATCCTGTTCTCTCAGGGACACAGACGGGATTTTTAACATATGGCTTCCACACACAATCAGAGCGAGCAGAACGACCTGTCTGCCGGATTCCGAACGGAATTTAAGTCATTCGCAACGGAAGCCATCCACGTTGGGCAAGAACCAGAGCAATGGAAATCAATGGCCGTGGTACCCCCCATTTCCCTGTCAACCACGTTCAAGCAGTATGGGCCAGGGGACCATGCTGTAAGTTGTCGGCATGCATTTAACTGTCTTTCTTTTTATCTGATTTTGGTGAGTGACTGCTAAGTGCCACCGAGCTTCTCTGGTCTCACCAATTTTGTGTTCAAGCCTGCCCGCTGTATTTTGCTTGTGTGTTACGTTTCCAGGAGCTCTTATTTTATCCAGATTACCTACAAACAAAAGACTTACTATTAAAGAGGTTTCAATGTTTTATGTTACTACAAGAAGCAAAGTCATGTACATAGGCCTACATCATGAATGTAAATGTAGTAAGCCTGTGAGGCCTATGATGCGTTATTGCGGCTAGGTGTGGATAGTAGACTAAAAGTGGGCAGTATATGAAATGCCTGTGCTCTTTTCTTTTGAAAATGTCACCCCTTGTATTAAAAATTATTCATAATTATACAATATGCACGTAATATGTACGTTGGTTTTCTTTAGGGATTTGAGTACAGTCGAAGTGGAAATCCCACCCGAAACTGTCTTGAGAAGGCTGTTGCTGCTTTGGATGGGGCCAAACATTGTAAGTACTGTCATGTAACTTGTTCTCATAAGTGGTTTGGGGACAGGATTAGCTCAAATCTCTAAACCTAAAATTATAATATTGCAAATTTTTTCACATAATTACAACCTTTTTACTACAAATAGCTGTTTTCATAGTTATTCACTACATTTTCTGTAGGTCTTGCTCTTGCCTCGGGGCTAGCTGCGACCATGACCATCACTCATATGTTGAAGGCTGGTGATGGTATTGTCTGCATGAACGACGTGTATGGAGGTAAAATATGACTTGTGGCTGTACAATTAAATAAATAGAATGTGATAAAAATAAAAAATAAATAAGATCGTAATTGAAAAAATCGTCCACATTCATGTTTATTATTTATTTTGCTAAGTTGTTGAATGTGAAAGGTTGATTTTGCTGTCTTTCTTCCTGAAGGCACCAATCGTTACTTCAGAAAGATTGCAGCTGAAATTGGTCTAGATGTCTCTTTTGCTGATTGCACAAAACTGGAGCTTCTTAAGGCTGCTCTGAAGCCAAATACAAAGGTATGTCACATACTTCATCTATACTATTTGACAACTTAATTTGCGCCAATTATCTTATTTTATCCAATAGAAAAAATAAGTTCAGATCCTCATTTAAAGAGTCCAGGCCACTTGTAAAAGATGATATTTGTCATTGTGAGTCAGCATGTGCCTATTTAGTTTTTTTACATTCCCCACCCTGCTTTCCTCACCCCTAAGAAGTAAGGCTAACTTAAACTTTCTGTTTTGTGGAACATGATTTTCATAAATTAACATACAAATCAGAAGTTACTTTAGTGTCAGTAGACTGTTCTGTAACCCTTCCAGGCATAAACAGAATTCCGTGGAATAGCGCCAGAGGTTTGATATCTGATATACTTCTCTGTAATTTTTCCACTTTCCCTATGATTCTTCTCTGTAGCTGGTATGGATTGAGACGCCAACAAACCCTACCATGAAAGTAGTGGACATCAAGTCCTGTTCTGAGGTGGTCCATGAACACAGCAAAGACACTGTGGTTGTAGTGGACAACACCTTCATGTCAGCCTACTTCCAGGTTGGTCTGTGTGTTTTGGTAGAAATTTTATTTATTTGTGTGTGAGTGAGAGAGTGTGCGCTGTCATGTTTGTTTTTGTGTTGTGCTCTGGGGCATGCTTTTTTGGTGACAGTTAGCTAGTCAAACTATAACAAGCTGGGAGGTTAACTGAGCAAGACGTGTGTGTGTGCATGTGTGTGTGTGAGTGTGAGTGTATCTGTATGCCTCTTCATTAGAGTGTTAGTGTGTACCTCTTGTGTTTAACCCCCGTTTGATGGCTTCCTGTGTCCTTAAGTGCCAGTTGATGTGGAAGGCTGGAAGTCTGTCATTGATTAACTCAAAGGCACTCTCACATTTTCATCCCACTAGCGTCCTTTGGCTCTTGGAGCTGACATATGTATGTACTCGGCCACTAAGTACATGAATGGTGCGTACAAACTCACAAGTGCACACACACACACACACTCACACCAAGTTTAGGTATGTAAATATCCCACATTTCGATTACTCAGAGGATGCTCGGTTATACTGTTTTGATTTGATTGACAGGTCACAGTGACGTTGTGATGGGATTGATCTCAGTGAACAGGGAGGATATATATGAGCAACTGAGGTTTCTGCAGAACGGTAAGTAAATCAATGACACGGGTAGAGAGCACTTGTTGTAACAGTTACAGCCTACATCCCCGCTGCCTTGTCAAGGATCCCAATAGTGATAACAATCGCACCACTTTGACCTACTTCACTCATCAACCGTTCTAGACAAGGCCATGGTGCCATGACTCTTTGCCCACTTATCAGTAACTTATAAAGAAGGTTTTGTGTTGGTCAGTGGTTGTATATATGAGACAATAACTCATTGTCCATTAACGATTGTTTTGGCGATGAGTCTAGCTGAGTATTGGAAAAAATGTGTTGTTAGAAGGCTCATGTGGGTAATGTACCTATTTGTCGTTCCTTAAATGGTTGCCTTGCCTCCCCCACCAGCCCTGGGAGCTGTACCTTCTCCCTTTGACTGCTACCTGTGTAACCGAGGGCTGAAGACGCTGCACCTGAGGATGAAGCAGCATTTCAAAAACGCCACAGCGGTGGCCCTGTTCCTGGAGGCCGACCCCAGGGTGGACCGAGTGATCTTCCCAGGTAGACGACGAGACGCAGGGGGAGGGATATGGCGCTGACGGCTATGAAGTTTACACATTGAAGTTACAGTATTGCAGGCATTATTACCCTGTTTGATACTGTGTGCAGTTGTTACTCTAGTAAATGTGACCGTATGTTACACAGCATGAAACGGTGTGTTTGTTGGTCTTTTTGTAATATTCACAAATCTTTCTTTTTTGACCTACTGATTGAAATGGTCACGCCTCCTCTTTATACTTCCCAATCACACCTGTCTCCAGTTACATCTCCCTTTCTTTCTGGTGAAGTGAGTCACACCCAGTGATTATTGGATTTGTCAGTTGACTAGCTTGTTTTCTTTCTCTCTCTCTCTCTCTGTTTATTTCTCTACCTTTATTTCTCTGTATCTCTCTCTTTCTACATGTATAGGCTTGCCCTCTCACCCACAACACGAGCTGATGAAAAGACAGTGTACAGGGTGCCCAGGCATGATCACCTTCTACATAAAGGGAAAACTAGCCAACGCTACCACCTTCCTCAGCAGCCTCAAGGTGGTTTTACTGGAGATTGGAGTGGATAAAATATTTTTATGAATAACACAGACTAGAATTCGAGGTGGTTTTGATTTTAAGAAATAGCTTTATTTACTCCTTACAGAAAGATCGGTCCACAGAAAGCATAAGGGTTTGTTCGAATGAGTCGATGAGAAAGACCGTCTCTCTCAGCTCCTTAAATCAGACTTTCTGAGTGTGCTATCTGCTTGACCCAGGCTTGTCTCCCACTCTCCAATTTTCACTCCGTTCTAGCAAACCGAGGTCACACACTCAGAAAGCAACAGATATCCTGTCATTACAGATTAAAAATTTTACATTTACATTACAGGATGATAATGGAAAATGTTGTTTAGATTCTGAGAAGTCAGGATAACTGACTAATGAAAACTGGGCATTAGGACTGAATATGATTATTCAGAAATGCGATAATAGGTTGTTAGTTTATACCATCACAAGCGACAGTAGCGAAGTTCATTTCTGAATTCTATCACAAGTCAATCATAAGTGAGGTAGAGTTCTCATGTATAGAAACTATTTTACGTTAAGAAATCGATATATATCCTTAATTTGCCAAATATTTTATAAAAAAATTTGGTACCTTTGGCTTCAGTTATACACATATTGCAATGTTCAGAATGTTAAATACACAGTTCCTCCAGATTATATTTTAATTGATATTTCAGTTGGTGCTGTATTGTTTCTCTCCAGCAGGGGTGCTGTTTACTACGGAGCCCCGTAAAGTCCCAAGAGGAATATATTTTTTTGTGTGCACAAGTTATTTATCTTGTTGGAACAAGTTGTTTTTTTATGAGCACAAGTTATTATCTTATGTTTTCCTCTGTTTGTCTTGTTTCATTTCATTTCAGTTGTTTGCACTTGCAGAGAGTCTTGGTGGTTACGAAAGCTTGGCTGAACATCCGTAAGTGATACCAAGCAAAATTTTTAACATGAGTTAAACCTCCAATGTTTAGATTGCCAGTTAGCAGTGTTTCTCAATAATAGTTTGTGAATCAGTGCCACTTAAGTTAAACTTGTTAAATATTCTACTTGCATTGAAGTTTGACTCTACTTTAAAGTTTCTAGATAAAGGAAGTTTATCTGTAGGAGGTGATTTTGATGACCCTCACTGTTTTCTTAGTGTAATTATTTTCCCTAACCTTAGCAAAGAAGATATGCAGGATGCTTGTGGTTACTGCATATCGCTAGCATGATCAATGACTTTTCTCCAAGTATGGGCATCGCTTCCTGATTTAGTGACTCATGTCCTTGTGCCATGAAGCAATTTGTCACAGTTTTGTGGGAGATCATACACGGTGGCAGACAACATTAGGGTTAAATATTTAGACTTCAAGAGGACTGATTTGAACCGCAATTTTTTAAATCTCCCGTAGACATTACGATGTGCAATCAGAAGAGATGTATTAATAATCCGTTAATATAAAAAAGTTGCCAATAGTGACTTTAATGCAATTCTTACTGAAATGTTTTTACTGGATTATACTGTTATATTATCAAAGTCCCACAAGAGGGCAGCAGTAATCCATAGTATACCAAAACCCAATCAATTCCTTTCAGAGACAGTGTACATATTATGAGAGTAGCTCATATTTCGTTTTCAAGGTTCAGGAGTGTACAACTTGTCTTTGTTTTTCTCTAACTAATAGAATGATTGAGAAGATCATTCATCAGTCTCCTTCCTCCTTACAATTTTAACCACATGTATATTTCTGCCCACCAGTGTTGCTGCTAGCTTGTGTTATCGTCAATCCCACTATGTCTCTCTTCAGGGCAATCATGACCCATGCATCTGTGCCAGAGAATGAGAGGGTCGTCTTGGGGATCAGTGACACCTTGGTCCGTCTGTCTGTAGGGCTGGAGGACAAGAAAGACATCATCGATGACCTGGAACAAGCACTTAGTGCGGCGGTAAGTTCCCACAAGCAAAGACCCTTGCTTTTTAATGTCCAGGATTCACCTTGAAGGCTTTGAATCGTTGTGTCACTCTTTTCCCACTACTTCCATCAGCATCTTCTTTTAATCAGCAATCTAAAGCACTCAGACCTCCGTCTACCTTGCTAGCGTTTGATTTGTGTGTACACAATACTGTGTGTTTTACCAAATCCAAGGACATATCTAATCTTGATGTTGTGTAAACATTCTATTATGACCCCTCTAAGATAGAAAAAAATTATTTGTTTATTCTTCACAGAATAAATAGCTGATTTTGTGCATGAGTTAGGAATTTTTGTTTTCTTCAAATTATTCATAATCACTGCCCCCATAAAGCATGTCTCTGCATGTATTATAAATGTAGCTTTACTTTTTATGTTTTTAAATGTTATGTTTGCCAAACCGGGGGATAAATAAAGCCCTTTAGACTAATAAAAACAAAGGGTTCTGGCAAGCCAGAACAGTTGGGGAACAATGGGTTTGGCCAGGATAAGTATACATTATGTTGTCCTAAGAGATCTGTGGTATATGCAACCTTCTCTCATACCTTGTGTTCAGCCAGCCCTCCATCTAGATTGGTCAGGGAGACTGTCCTAATGTAATTGGAAGAGACAGATCTTCATCCAAGTTTGCCAATGGTGATTTGGCTTGTGCATGCTGCCCATTGCTCAGCATATTTTTTTATTCTGGCCCCAGAGAGGCAAGCATAAGGTTAGCAGTCTAAGTGTTCTAGTTTCCGTCTCTATGCACACATTGCAGAATATTATGCATCCACACTCACACACATTCGCAGAATTATATGATATAGCCATGAAATATGTCCTCAAACGTCTGGGATGGTTAGTGTGAAGACCTAAAGTTGAAATCTGTTCCTTCAGTATACTGCAGGGTGTCCTCCTGTACAGATTGGAGGAGATGACTGAATTAATGAAACTATTAACCAAATATTGCTTGACGGTTGACACACCCTTGTTAAATTTACTGAATTGCTAGCTGGGCAGCTGTAGTCTCTTTCCAGTGTTGAATCAGCCACCACTCAACTTCCCAGGGTGCAGATAATGCCTCTGTAAAGCTTGGCCGGCCATTCAGAGCAAATGGAAATAAAATGGAGACTGATATCTCCAATAACCATCTTAGGCCCCACAGTGAAAGGCCCCTGATGACCGGAGCGTTTAATTGGATGGGACACACAGGTACATTCAGAGAATTCCATTAGATTTCCACATACAGAACTGGGATAGGTTAAGTAGAGGTCTATGAATTAATGGCAGAATATGTTGATTATTAGGGCTTTTATTGAGCCTTTTCCTCAAGTGAAGACCTTGACCCCTCCCAGCTGCTTTTGGCCCGCTGCCATCTCCAATGATCAGCACATCCTCCGGCTTAGCTCATCCGCCTTGGCCACGATGTGGAGAGGAGGGATGATGCAGCTGATTGTACTCTGATGACCTGTTCCGGGAACTTGTGCCGTCTCATTTTGGATGGGGTGCTATGCCTGTTTAGAATTGCGTTATTGCTGTTAGTGTCTGCAGGATTGAGTGTAATTTTGTTTATTGATTTGTTTCATGTTTCTTCTTTCTTTTCCTTTTTGAACAGCATCCAAATGTGAAATAGAAGTCTGGAGAGTGTCCTGAGGCCAGCATTTAAACCAGTTGTCTGCCAGGGGTCTCTAACGACATGCTGAAAAAATGCTGGCGTGGCACCTCAGCGCACACACAAAATAGGCTGAACTTCGGAGAGAACAGTCCCCTGGAGAAACAAAAACTTCCTTTTAATAAATATTTTTACATGAATTGTTTTAATGCAAAATGATAATCAGGTCAGCTTATACTATTTCATCATAATCTTAAGTTATTTTTTTTCTGCTTTTGCTTTGTTTTTGTGTCTACTTTTGTTTTGTATTTTTTTTTTTGTCTGGAGGGCTTATTCCTTGCCATAGTAAATATATACATTTCAGGTAAAGATGTTGTGTCTTAAGTTTTGGAACAGATTAAAATGTGTCTCCTGAATCAACCATATTGATGATGGACCTACACATTTCCTTTCATCTAGCTCAGGAAAGGTTGTTTTAGCTCATTTCAACCTTATGCTGTTTACATAAGACAGGTGTGAAAGGTGCTTGTGTGTCTTTGTGTGCATATAGTTGACCCATAGAATTTCTTCTAACTCGCACCAGCAATGTATTATTGATTGGTTAATAATTACAGTAGGTACAACATGCTTGCACCTCAGTGTAATTCCATCTCATTGAATAGAATGGCTCCAGCAAGAGATTGCCCAGTGAAGGGAAGGGGTGGACATATTGCCCTGCAATTTTGAGTCTCGATAGGAAATGCATTTTAGATTGAGTGTCAGGTGCCTGCTCTTCATTACTTGTTTTAGTAAATGCTTTTTCTTTAAAATTTTATATAGAAATTATTTATTTTATGCCATAAAAACTAAAATGCAGAGTTAATTGACAACACTGAAATAAAAAAAAAAGCTATTTGTTTCAGTGAATGAGCATCATATTTGCTTTTGCAATTGTCATAATCTGTTGACAAGTAATATTACTATTTACCAAGTGTATACACGATTTGCTTCATTTGGGTGAGGATACTTCTGAATAATATCATTTGTATGACTACTAAACCTATTAAAATAGTGTTTGCAGTAAACATGAATGTCTTTCACTTCCTCAGTCTGAACCATTCACTGTCCAAGAACAAACACTGTTTTAGGTTCAGCCTCTGTAACCATGGCAAGCCAGTATGCCACATGCAATTTAGCTCTAGTTAGTGCTGGGCTGCGTACAGGGAGTTCTGTAGATAGATAGTTTTCGATAGATCTAATGAGGCAGGCAGAGTCCTAATGACCACACCATCAATAACATCCACAAGGAGATTGTGGGATGATATGGGTTCTGAGTAGGAAACTAATTGTTAGCCCTAAGCCTCTAATTTCCTGTCACCTACACCCATGAAATGGATTTTGCACGTCTGGTTTTAAAGCTACTAGCTTGTGAAAAGGCCTGTACTTGCTTCAAAGCACCACCAAATTGGATTAATTTTGTTGAATGTAGGTTGCAACCTTTTGCAGAAAATGTGCAATAGCTGATTGCTTAAGTTAAATGCAATTAGGGGAATCCATTAACTCAATAAAAACGGGGGGTCATGGGTTCAGCGGCTGTGGAAAGGAAATGTTGCTTTAGACATTATATTCTACTTTGTCCTATGAACCATAGGTCTGTCTGTTCAGGGCCCATTGTTTTTCCAAAATGTTGACGGGTTCTGTGGATCAAACAGTAGACTGCTTGGATTGTCCTGGAAATGACCTCCAACATCCCAGCATAAGAAAAATTACCTTGGGGAAGTACAGTTATGAGCTTCTGCCTCTATCAGAAATCTAAGGCCTTAGAAAGACAGCCTCAACAAAAAAAATATATGTGTGGACAGAGTCTGCTGGTGGCCATTGCAGTAGAGCGCAGTTGAAACAGTTAGCACGTCGAGACTAATAGTGATGTCTTTGAAAAAGCCTTACATTTAAGAAGTGAATCTAATCCGTAAAGCTCCGCCTGGTCGCATATCATGACTGTTCATGATAACTTTTCATAGAGTAGTCTTTGTAGAGAGCCATGCATGCCACTGATTTTATCTAGAATGATAGATCGCAAATGTGTAATTCAAGCCATAGATAATTGTCTTGGTGATGTTGTGAGCTCCTTTTTTGGTGTAAGCACTGGGAAATGATAAGAGGACAGGTTCCCAAAAAAAAAACTTTCTGAACCGATTACTGGTTCAAAACCTTTTAGAAAGAACAGAATGAATCACAGGGCTATGTGATGAATGGCCTGTGTAACTAACATAAACGACTCTGTCCCACTGACCTTTAGAGCATTACAAATCATAGGTCTAGTAATAGTGTTGCACACTTGTATTGGGCTCCTATAGTGGACATATATTATGTGTCTTGCCCTTTTCATCTTTATGCTATAGACCCGAATGTCAGTCCTGTCGGTGCACTTTCAGACAGGTCATAAACAGCATGTTTGCCCCAATCTCACACTCCATTTGAGAAGAACACAGTGGCTGCAGACTGCCAGCAGTGTACACAATGATCGTTTCAGTCTATTCTCAGATTTGAATGTCCTTTTTATTTTTAGAACAGAAAAAAAAGAAAATGTATGGATGGAACATACGCATGTTTGGGCTTGTCAATATTATGTTACCCTGGAACCAAGACAAGTATTTTCCCTGCATAGTAGTGTTCAACTGCCTGAGGATCGATATCAATGAAGACAGTATTTATCTGCAGTGCAAGACTGGCTGAATCAAAATCAATTTTAATCAAAGATATGTTTTGTATCGGACAAATGACAACGGCTCAAGAAAAAGCTATTGTTCTCTCTTTGATCAAACATTTGAACGTCTTGGTCTGCCATTGGGTATGATTACATAGCAGACAAAGCATCTCTAGGGCTGAGGCTGTAATCATAGGGTATATACAGTGAGCGAAATGCAGTTCTCTTAAATGGCAAATATAATTATGCATCATTTCTGTAGCTATGTCTGGATTTATTGATGACCGTTTGTATTTGATTCATGGTCATTACTAAAGGACTAATGTACTTAGGGTGCCATGTGGAGCAATTGGAGCAACATAATGTACAGTCCAACAGGTCATAGTGAAATGTGTAAATCAGATCAGTTAAAGACCTATGATATTACTTATTAGCCTTCTTCCTGAATGGACAGGAAAGATGGTGTCGGAGCTCATTATCATTCCATTAAATGTGAGAAGGATCTCTCCTTGCTATGACCAAGTGGTTTCAAGGGCACAGCACAGCCTCATGTGCTGTTTATGGTGGTGCTCTTGTGTCTTTCATCACTGTCAACTCGCCAACTGACCAGACTAATTAATAGAGAACGTGCTGATACAAACATTGTACACAGTATGTGCAGTTTGTTTAGTGAGTGCTTGTCCACCCATACCCGAATTTATGAATTTTCTTCGCTTGAAATTGTGTTTGAGTCTGTGTGTGTGTGTGTGTGTGTGAGAGAGAGAGAGAGAGAGAGAGAGAGAGAGAGAGAGAGAGAGAAAATGATAATTTATGTTCTGCATGTGCTATATGCATTTAGCGGTAGAGTTCCAGAGATTTTCTCTTTCCCTTTAGGCTGCACTTTGACATGCCGCCGCAGCAAGGAGCTCTTTCATGTTCATATGTGGTCCATAGAAGCTTATCCAGCGAGAAATTAAGATGCTGTTTATCATTACTTTACTGCATCTTGCCGTGAGCAAGTATTTTTTTTAGGACGGAATGTTGATATTGCTACGGTAGAGCTAAATTGTAATCCGAGTACATTTACTGATGTACAATTGCAGGATATCCATCCATCCATCCATTAGCTATACTACTTATCCTTTGCAGGTTCGTGGGGGGGGGGGGGGGGGGG
>JAVQIZ010137765.1:0-43784 GCA_036023535.2 Galaxias brevipinnis | reverse complement strand
GTATATATATATATATATATATATATATATATATATATATATATATATATATATATATAATTTGTTAGATATTTTAAAAAAATACCGCACAATTGGGGAGAAAAAATTGCATAGACTTGACTGAACCTTATCACCCTTCATAAAATTTACAGGATTAAATTCTGGGCTGCTATTCAAATATTTATAGAAACCTTTTCAGAGGCATTGTATTTGCATTGAAGAAAAAGGTTATTGAGCATGGTTGCATTGTAAATTGTACCGTAAAACTTACAACAAATTCCAATTTAATGGTGACCTGCTGGGAAAGAAAAATGATGCAATATGTTCATGAGCTCAAGGCAGTGTTGCAGTCGAATGGCATAGTCTTATTCAATGCAACATTAACTTTCCCATTTATGCTGCTCTTGTAAAATATAAAGCCCTCCAGCGGTTTGAAGTGCTTGTCTGTTATTTGTGACGTGTGTGTGTGTGTGGGTGTGTGTGTGTGTGTGTGTGTGCGCTCTTGACTGTTTCTTTGTAGCTTTATGTTTGTTTCCCCTGTCATGCACAGGAATTGTTTTCCTTTTTACCCTAAGTTCTGCCTTGAGACATGCCACGGGATATGGATTACTTGTGTAGAATTTATTATAAACAAGATTTTTTTCTATGTGGGCAGGGGGAAATATGGCTGCGGTTTTCTCGATTTTCTGCATTTCCAGGTGTTCTGGTTGTAGTACCCACCTGGCTGTCTGGGCCCACTGAGCAGCATGAAATGGGGCTTTACTGAATACTAAAAGCTGCTTAAGAACACATCTGCAAATTATTATTATATCACCAGTGACCCTTTTTCCCATTACACCATTGTATTCTTTGTGCCTAACAATGTAAAATAATGTGTTTCAGCAATATTATTCTCTATTGGGTGACAAGAAGGCATTCTAGACAAGGCTGGAAAACAATTGCTCCATGCTCGTGTGACCTAAGAAAGGAATAACCAGATTCGACCCTATGGAGGCCTGTTAGATCATGCTTGCCTGATGATGAATGTCCCCTGTATTGAGTCGGCATCACAAAATCAATACTTCTCAAATTGAAACAGTATAGGGTCTTATTGATCTGCTGCGCTAAATCAAAACGAGGAGGCTTTGATACAGCTCTCCAGGACAGCTCTCTGCCCAGTAATGACACACTATCAATTTTAGCTTTACGCTGATAAATCAAGTTGAAAATTGGATGTCAGACTTTTTTCCAGAGGGAGAGCGATTTTCCCTGCCCTCTGGTCCCCTCTACTGTTGACCCCTGAACTCTGCCAGTGGATTATAAAGTTCAGGCTAGTCTGAAGTGAAAGGCGATGTCAAGGCAAGGCAGATGAATTTGTCACAAGAATAATGTACACCACTTTTTTCTGTAGAGCCACCACATATAAGCAACGCTCAATATCTAAACCAAACATTTTAACATATACCTTGTAGCGAAACAATCTTATTTTATATTATTTAATCATAAATGCACCTTCATTCTAAACTAGACAGTAATAGTGCATATTTTGTCTGGTCTGTGTCAAAGTATAAATGACACGTGTATATGTGTATACAATCTTTTTTACTGTTTCATGTTCTACAAAAATGCTGCCTCTTTGGAAAAAAAGTGCTGTCCCTTTCCCCACCACTCCTCGGATACTAATGGCTGTGGCACGACCACCCTAACCGAAATGTAAAGGGGGTCTCGGTGGCGACGCGCCTCTCTTTGTTCCCGTACACTTGTCAGTGTTGGCACCACCTCTGACAGCTGACAGAGGAGACCAGCTCCCCAGGCTTCCACAGCAGACCTTAAACCTAACCTGACTGAGCTATTGATTGTCAACATTTCTCCTGTATAATTACTTTTTTTTTTGTGGCAGTGGGGGGGTTAAAGGGAGAATGGTGGCATATATTGATCTGCATGGAGGCGGTGAAGCAGCCGTTTCCCCTTGACTAACTGTGAGTTTCATCTCTCACGTGTGATGAATGGTAACAGTCGGCCTGTGGATAATAACTTTGTGATGGAATGGGCCTTTCAGTCACACTCTCCCTCGCTAAGCAGTCTCCAGTCTCGCCTGAAAGGGTTATCAATTCTAATACCGATCCACTATTGCAGGGGTCCTGGAGCGTTGCCTGGGCCCATCTTTGGGAGGGGTTAAAAGCTTCATTGGGTTGCAGGTCGGATGGTCCCTCGGAGGAGAGATTGGGAGATCAAGGTCTGCAGTCTTGTGCCTTTAAAGATATACAGAAATATAAAGATATATAGTGAAGAGCTATTAGGGTGAAAACAACAGGACCTATAGCCTCTGTCCTGTGTCTTTAAAGCAAGTTCCATTAGGTTGTAGTTTTTTTTTAAAAGCAGTATAGTCGTACCTTTTGTTTTAAAAAAATGGAGATGCTGAATGTTATGACTCATTTGCAGACCTTAATGATTTCAGATAATCTAACAGCTGTCCACATTCCTCTCCAACTAGGCTAAAGTCCGACATACCATTTTACTCATTGTGTTTAACTGTCCTCCATTTTGCCTGTGGGCAGCACTGACCAACCCTATTGTTAAGAGCCGAAGTAGAACGGAACTATTCCTTTTAAAGTAAAAACATGCATTTAAATTGTGTATTAGTAAGATTCCTTTGTTCTAGAGGACATTCTCTCCCCTCACATTTGTTCTTGACCCACACCAGCCTCTTCCCTTGGGGCACTCTTAACCTTGCAGCCTTGGCTAATTATCTCTGGAAAGAGGCCCATTCACACAATCATCAATTTCAGCGGGAGAGAGAGAAATCGAGCTGGGCATCGCTCGACTGTGCCCCGTTTCTGATGAAAGATGGGGGGTCCACTGAGCTGGCAAGTTCAGCCACAGCATGACTTTCTATCCTTCATCGGATTGCATACATTGCATACATACCCTCTCCTTATTTGCATTACTGGTAGTGATGCTGTTGATGATAGTCAAAGCAAATATTTGTCAATTAAGGCTTCTTGAACTTAAGAAATCTCAAAATGTACTGTCGACCAGGACGACAAATATTTGGCTGTACTTTCTCACTGTAGTTTCTGCTGGTTATAGCTACAGTTACAGTGATTTTAGGAGATGGAACATTTCAGGAAGATGGAAGCATAGTTTACCCGTTTCTAACTCCCCCCGATAATGTGATCAGTCTGTAGACATATTGATTCTTGGAATCATTGGACAAACAATCAAACTTAGGAAGGGAAATACCACTTTTTTTTCTCCTTAGGTTTTGAAGTTTACTTTGAAAAGTAAAAAAATTTGAATGTTACCATGTGGTTGCCAGTTTCCACTTTATGATGGATGTTTGGGTGATGGAGCTTGAGATATACAGTTGTGATCAAAGACCGTAAACAGATTGAAAGACATTGTTTTCAAATGTTACCCTGTTAAAAAATAATATATGGTGGTTCTCCTTTTATCAGATTTCTGGATACATGTCTGTTCTTAGATATGCACGTGAGTTTCCATTTGCGGTCTTAGATGTATGTTTTTCATAGATTGAAAGACATTTTTGTTTGTTGTATTTTCAGATAAAGTTACTAATCTTTTTGATAGATTGAAAGATTGTGGAGTTCACATATTTTGAGGACAATTTAAGTGATAAGTAATCAGACATTTTTGGAAACATGACAACAAAATTTCATTAATCTCAGGAATTATATTAATGTACCAAAAAATGAAAACATTCCCTTCCGATATGCATGCCGTTAGTGAGGACAGATGGAGAAGGAGTGAAGGAAAAAAGGCTACTTGTTCTCTGACGGAGTTCTGTAGGGAACCTTGATGTGTGTGTGTTTAGTGTCATCGTCATACACTGGACCCAGGCTAGGGTAACCACTATTGTGTGTGTGTGTGTTTGTGTCTGTGTGTGTGTGTGTGTGTGTGTGTGTGTGTGTGTGTGTGAGCATGCATGCGTGCGTGTGTGATAAAAACCAGCCCAATTTACACCTCTGGGTCTTTTCTCCATAGAATTACTTACTGAGGTCTCCTCTATGTGGGAAAAAGTCGGATGTTGCTTAATTTAAACACTCTGCTGGTCAAACCGACTAACCCCACTATGACCCTACCATAGACATTTTAATTGATAATTCTGATTGAAGGAGCTGCAGATTAGAGAGGTCTGAAATAGAGCAACATCAGAGACAATGTAATGTTTTGTTCGGTGGTTTTCTGTTCAGATATGACATTTTTCCTGCATTCATACGCTTTGGAACTTAGGCGAGAATGTAACACATGAAGAGAGCCAGCCAAGTCAAAAATTTACATTCTTCCCGTCTTTTCTGCAGTCTTCATTTAGCGGTGTAGTTGTTGTTGGTTATTTGATGGATAGTGGAGCTCTGTAAACAAGCACCTATGATCCTCATGGCGACACCGCAGGTTTTGCCTGTCAGCTGAGTTAGCATCCTCTTCTAGAGCTTCCTCCCCTGTGCTTTAAATGGGGGAAAGTGAAGAAACAGAATGCTGTCTTGTTGGCAGATGCTGATAAACTGTAGGTCAAAGGGATTTTGCAGTCTGTTGTCCAGTGTGTCCCTACTGAGCCTTCTAAATCAGCTCCCTTCTTTTCTTGCTAGGTGAATTGTGTTTTGCTATGAAATTGTTATAAAGGCCTTTTTTTTATTTTACTTCCCCACCGCTTTGCTTTGAATTACTGCTGTCGGATTGTTGCTACCTTTTGCAAACAGAACTCATTCCCTGTGGACTATGGAGTGTTAAATCTGGCACTACTGAAGCCCCGAGCCTCAAACACCTAAGAGAGATGTGATTTAAATACGCAAAAATTGGAGCGCGAGCGTCGTCTGTTCACACATTTATCCGACTGCACTCGAGAAATCTAAAAAGCATCCGTAAATAATGGTGGTCCTGTTTCCTTTTGGTTATCAACGCTGGAAAATTAGCTTTTAAAATGCAGTTTGAAATCCATTTGGGTGATTGATGGGTGACAGGACTAATAAATTTAGCCCGTTTCTAGTGAGCTGGCGCCCCACCATTCTTTATGCTTGTCATAAGCCTGGACGCATTTTGGTGTGGAAAAGCGAGTCAAGAGCCAGGGCTTAATAAAGAATGCCATTGGATGAACAATCTGTCATTGATACAGAGACTATTAGACTGGTTGCCTTTATAGAACTTATGTCAAATCCTGAATTTTCAGATTTATATTTTTGATAAATGTTTTACAATGTGGGGATTTTTGTGTTTGTATTAGATTATTCAATAAAACAAGTTTATGTTATGTATATATATATATATACATTATGTATACAAATACAAAGAAATGCATACCTATAAATAAACACACACACATATAATTTAATCTGATTTTGTTTAAATTACGTTATTCATGTAAATCTAAATTCAAATGCACTGCATGCTCATAGATATTTTTGTTTTTTTAGGGGGCCAGACTTCTATGGACTTTGCATAAAAAAATATTACTACAGTTTAATCGAGTCAGTGCGTTCTTGGGTGCCATCGTAGAGGCCTCGCCGTAGGCAGAAAGCTTGTATGTACTGTACTCTTATGTACTGTAGCCCCAAGCTATGGACCTCCTTTGGGAGTCCAATCCTCCAGAGCTACCCCAGACCACCCTCAGTGAGCAAGCTCCTTCATCACAGCACTTTGGCAGAGTCTAAATCCGGTCTACTGCTGACCACACTGTCTAGAGTATCACAGGTCCCTCTTCACTACTGGAACCGCATCCAAAGTGAAAGCATATGGGTATAAAATGAGAACAAGGGGACGTGAAATCGAAATGTTGACATTTCGGGTTAATCAACGCATGTAATTTTTACTATGGTTGGTGAACATTTAATTGTTATTAAAGACAAATACAAAATATTTGGGCTGGTAGGCTACTAGACACACACAATTGATAATGCTTAAACGGACCAAATCAAATGCATCTCAGGCCTTTTAGTACTGTTAAGAGGGTTTCTTCAAAGCACTGGATTCCTCCCCCACTGGCATCTGTAGCCTATTTGTAGCGAGAATTAGAGGTTATAATCGTATACGGTAATCTCCCAGTTGCATACAGTGGATTTCCATTTTTCACACTATGTAATCTTGCGTTTACAATATAATTTACGTGGGTTTCGCCTTTACACCCCTGGTGTCTCCCTCCTTTCTCAGCTAAGCTTTGGAGACTGACAGGGGACATGCTCTAGGGCTGGCATTCACAGTTATTTTGCATACAGCAGCTCATCATACTTTTAGTATACAGCTCGTTTACACACAAATACACACACACTCTCTCTCTTTCTCTCTCTCTCTTACACACGCACAGAGAGGCTCTTTTTTTATCTCATTGGCTCTCTCACACTCATACACACACACACACACACACACACACCACTGTGATTGATGCCTAACTGAGACTGAGCTCTCGTCGCTGTCAGAGCCTAGCTTAGTCTCCTGAGCCTCTTGATTTCTGACATTTTTTGATATTATATTCAAAGAACATGGAGACTGTTTTTTGTGAAGGGGCTGTAACATTTTAATCTGTTTAGACTGCCTCAACATTATGGCAGATGAGGGGGCAGAAATCGTACCTAGCCAGAGACTTGGGATCCTATGCATTGGCAAATCTCTATTTGGATGTGGTTACATTTTCTAACAAAGGCTTTGGTGAGAACCGTGGGTAGCAAATCAAAATCCTTTTTGGCTGTGGGAAATTCAGCTCCAGATTATTATGAAAAATAGTGCATTGTGAAAAAAGATTGTTCTCACATCTTTGTCAATGGTTAAAAAACACAGAAACAGAGGTACTTTGTATTTCCTCACAACTGGAAATTAAGATGAACCACTGGCCACATAGATGTTATCGTCTGTATACCATACTCTCGTCTTTCCAAAATTACTCTAATCATCACTCGGGTTTTACATAGTTCCTCAACCCAGTTCAGAGGGAAAACAGTTTTTTTCCTCAGCAATTCCCTTTCAAGCCTAAGCTAAGGCTTTGAAATATCTCCAACCAGAGCACAGATGGAATGAGCAGCACTTAGTAACCTGATGCTAGTCCTGGCGCTTAATGGTTTGCATTAGCTGCGAGCAATAAAATTATCCCAGGTCCACACTAATGTTGGAATAATCATTTACAAAGATGGTTACCACATGCTGGAGCTGTTTTCTTCTTTCTTTCCTTTATTTTCACGGCCCTAATTCACTGTTATTAATAATGAATAAAAATGCAATTTTCTGTTGGGTTGCTCCCGGGCCCTGGGAATCATTTCAATGAATATTTCAGCACATTATTTTAATCATGGCTCCACACATGCAGCAAGGGGGGGGGTTGTTTTATAGGCATCGGCTTTAACCGTCCAGAGACCCCCGGTCATTAAAAAGCCCACGCTGTCTGTGTTGAGGGTCCTACCTTTTGATTTACAAGACTTGTTAAAAAACATTGTTAAAAAAAAGAAGAAAAAAAAGAGAGGCAAGCTGCGCCATTTATACTTGTAATTTGATGCTGTACTTGTTAATGGGAGTGTGGGTGATTTATGTGTGGCTGCTGACGCTCCCCGCTGCCCTGCTGCCACAGGCCTCGGTGGAGGAAGCATCACTGGGCCTCCCTCGTCAGAGCATGCCACCAGTCAGCCTAATAAATATGTTATGTGAGGGGATGTGGATGGGGGGGGGGGCTTTCCCCCCTAGATGTTGTCCCGCGATACGGCTGCGGTTTTCTTTAATCAGACCATCAGTGAGGGGTGTGT
The DNA here is from genome assembly GCA_036023535.2 of Galaxias brevipinnis. Classification (NCBI taxonomy): domain Eukaryota; kingdom Metazoa; phylum Chordata; class Actinopteri; order Galaxiiformes; family Galaxiidae; genus Galaxias; species Galaxias brevipinnis. The sequence continues at coordinate 36,066 of JAVQIZ010137765.1, read as the reverse complement.
GTGTGCTGTCTAACATGGCTGTCCTCCTGTCTCTCTCTTCACAGTCAGCTGCATGACTTCTGGCGTCTCGACTACTGGGAGGACGACCTGCGCAGGAGGCGGAGATTTGTCAGGAACCCGTTTGGCTCCACCCACTTGGATATCCCGTGCAAGTCACTGGAGGACTACGGTTAGCGCGACCTTCTTTTCTTCTTTGGAATCGGTCATTTTTACTCATCCGCTATCACTCCTTTATAACAATTGACAACTTTGACTTTGTCCACCCATATAGGGATGTCATTATGGCAAGCCTACTATGTATATAATGTGTCTCAATGACAAGGCTAAAACCTAATAAATATGGAACTTTGCACAGTCGGGATATCATTACCAGACACAATATGTGAGCGGTGCTTAAGAAGAATTCATTGTAATTTTTATTGGGAAAATATTTATGGACCTTGTCGATTGAACATGCCATAAAATTGACGTGCCATGGTTTTAGTTCCCCACCACAAGTAGTTGCAAACAAACGGAATTAAAGATTTGACTGTTTCATTCTTTGTCTAAAAAGAATTCTTGCTGACCCGCTTGATCTTGCCCAAAGGACTCAAAATGTTGTTCTGTGCAACACTGTTGTAAAAGGGGAAGTGACTCAATTCTGTTAAAGACTCTATAGGATCGCTATTTATGGCTTTAAATTAATAACAGATTCATTGAGAGCAGCAGGCAAATGGTTATTTTTGTTCTGACGTCAACAACTAATATTTGTAAACCGATTAGATGTTCTCTACAACAAACAGCAACATCATCTACCATAATTTTGTGCCATGTCAGTCAAATTCTGTAGGCATGACATTATTAATGTAAATTAAATAGTAATTTCCAGTATTTTCAGTTTACCTCGGTATTGGCACAATATCACAGATTGTTTGGTAGCAGAGTGTCTGGCCTGCTGAAGTTGGCGGTTGGTTGGGTTCAGAGTGTCATCTGCCCGCTTCCAACCCTGGCTCTGTCATGCCCACTGCAGGGTACGGCCAGGGCAGCCCTTCAGATAAACACACACACACACACACACACACACACACACACACACACCAGCTGCTTTCACAACTGCAGGTGGTCTACGTATTTGACACACACACACACACACACACGCACTTATTACACCGTCTGTTTCTAATCTTTCCTGTGAATAAACTTTTTCCATATATAAACTGCGTATATATTTTTGCTACTTTTTAGAGGCAACAAACACTGTTTAAGAAACACTGTTGTTTATTAGCCGGCTATTGTGTTTTGCATAAAAAAAGGAATATTATCCATGGTTTGTCTGTGCTGTTTATACAGGACTTGTTGAAGTCCTGCTGCTCCTTGGTAGCGCTAATGAGTGGAATAATGCATAGGCTTGTCATGTGAAAGGGATTGCCTGTGGTCAGATGTTACTCTTAGTCTACCAGCAAGGTGAGGGGCACCTCCAGGCTAATTCTGCAGATATTTCATGTGAATGGCGCACAGGAAAGTGTTTTAATGATTCCCAATGAGGAGAGAATTGTGTTTTTTTTTATGTGTTTTACTTTTCAGTAGTGTCCGCTTTCAGGCTGTCATCTGCAATGACAGTTTTGGTTTTAAACTTACCATGTCTGTTTGCATGCATAAAGCCATTTGCTTGCATTCAAAACAGATGATTTTAATAAGTCCTGTCATTATCAGATAACCTTTGAGGAGGGGGTCAAAGGCTACATATCTATTAGTTGTAATTTGCAAACTGTCTTTATTTTTGCATGACAGGGACTCAATAAATCTCTCTGGACTAAATTGCCATATGGGTGCAAATGCAAAGAACATTTGTTTTGTCGTTTGCTCTGGAGAGTCATTAGTAAGACCATAGATTTTGGGACTCCCAGAGTCATTATGAAGAGGAACAGCGGGTCGTCCAAAAGATGGCACAGTTCCTGGTTTGACAGCAGGATATGACAATATAGACTCCGGACCCCAGTTGAGTTAGATGGCAGACATCAATAAGATTTATAGTCAGTATTTACACAGTATATGACAATGTTTGTTTTAGTAGTTATTGTTAGTTTTAGCAACTCACTTGGGGGAAATAAAGTGTATATCATGAAGGAACCATCTATTTTGAGTCTTTAGTTCAGAAATTAACATAGTGCCATCCTTATCTTTTTTTTTATTTTATTTTTTTACTTGTTTCGTTTAATTGTGGCTTTTTAATGTGTCTACTTGTGTGTTTAATACAGTGTGTGTGGCTGTTCAGGGGTTGAGGGTGGCGTCTTGGGGTGTCTACGTGTGTAGAGAGAGAGAGAGAAGGAGGGGAGAGAGGTTACACCCTGCCTCTCTGTCTATTAGCAACACTGACAGCGTAGCAAGCACATTCTGTTTCTGCCCTTTGCCCGTGATAACCTATCCTGTTACAGGGAGGCCAGGCTCACTATAAGGCTATATTGTTAGCTGATTGGAATTGGGCAAGCATGAAATGGAAGTCACGTTAATATTGATCCAAGTGTTTAACGGAGTGTTTTACCTCCAAGTGTCCTTGCTGTCTCATTTCAGGTGAGCAGCTTGTCTCTGACCCGCTGCACTGTGAGGCGCTCATAGACACAGCACTTTATAGCTTGTTACTGCGGGCAAAACGTAACACATCACAATGAGCCAACCTGTAATGCAATATCCTAACTGTGTCATGGGTTATTATTACTGACTGTTAAATGACCTTGAATGAGCAGGAAAACAAACATATGTGCAGCAGTCTATGCTACCTACATTTTTTATGTAGAATATATTTTTTCCTGCAGTCGACCATTGCTCTTTTCTTTATGGGTAGGAGGAGCAAGGATGAGGTTGTTGTTTTGTTTTTTTACCTCCGGCGGCACTGCAGACAAGCGTAGCACAAGCCGGATATTAGATAAAGATTACTGTCAGAGGGAGCATCTGCAGTTTGTAAAAGCCCCTACATCAAAGTTTAGTTGACTTTCTGGTACAAAATACGCCCCACATTGAATAGATAGAGTTGCATCAGAGGAAACATGAAGCTGTCTCTCTATGTTGTCTTGTTTTTAACTTTGCTCTTTTAATACAAGCAACGCGAGGGGTTTGAGTGAAAATTCCCATTTCCAAACTGCTAAAATTTGTACCCTACAATGTAGTATGTATGGGTGCTTTTCCTAGCCATTTGGAATGTGGATCCCGTTGAGAGTATGCGTAGGAGGGCAGGCACAGGATCTGGGACTGATAACGTCTGGGAAGCAGAAGAAAGAACTCATGCAACTACCATTGCATGATAGTTGTGCTTTATAGTATTTGATCAGTGCACAAAATATTAAACTTTTAAGTGAAAAACGTGTTTCAGTTACAGATGCAGATGTGGTAACTGTATGAATTTAATGGGCTTGCAGGGTTCTGGAAACCCAGTCAAAGTTTAAGCACAATTAGAATTGGAAGCAAAAGAGGGATTTCTGCAAAGGTGCTTCATTACAAAACAAATTCTAAAGCACTACATCTGTCTCAAATAAAATGTTTGGGTTGTTATTAATGTCTGTATACTGTTCTTAACCGCTAATTTTTCCAATATCACAAAAACGTCTGATAAAACATATTTCCATTGTCACCGAGTGTTAGAAGGATTTACTTTATAAAAGTTGGCATGCGTGTTTGGTGGCATGCTAGTTACCGTAAATAAATTTACATTTAAACATATCTTTTTTTTGTTGTTGTTGATATGCCAGTTTCCTAAAACCACTTTTACGTTACTGTATTTTGTAAATGTTTTGCGTTATGCTGTGCTATTGATGTGATTTTTCATGAAAAGGACTCGTAGAACCAATAGTTGGGGCTTAAGTGAAACATCATGTCATAAATTTTCTTTTAAGGAGTGGTGGGCGGGTTGTGTAGTACTTAAGAGACCTCGAAAACCGTGCTCCTTGACTCGACAGCGGCCATAAAAATGAAAGTTCCAGGCAACAAAATACTCCAGCGTTCTTCTTAACTATTATCTATTCCATATTGCACCGAATAATACTGAACTCAGATTTTTATTCCAGGGGTGCTTATCTTAGAGATTTATTTGAACAGAGTTACAAATGTACAAGTGGAAACATAAATTCACTTTATTTAATCACTGTGCTACTCCACGCCTTATAAGATTATAGTGAAACTATATTAAACTGTATAAGATATCAGTTATCTGCTTTAACACAGAAGGTTGGCTGATGTTTTATGCTGATGAAGAGTGAGTTAGACCATGGGTTAAGCAAACTTTTGTGGGTGCTACTTTAGTTAACCCAGCATCAGTTCTGAGGTTGCACTCCAAATATAACGCTATTGCTTCTCATTCAAGTCATCCATAGATGAATTATGGCATATCTGAAGTGGACCAATCTCTTTTATTTTGCTGAAGTATCTAAAGAGGGGCAAGGTGAACCATATAAAAGCTTTCTAACGAGTCGGCTTTGACACCTCAGTACTGCAAGTCCTTAATGTTGACAAATGACGATCTATTCCACCGCAATGCCCTAATAGAAGAACATGTCTGAGTCAAGGGGCTATCATTCATGGGGAAGGAGGGCTGTTCACGTCAGCACATTTGGTTTTTGCCACATACCTCTTCTTTAATTGTTATTGTTTATAACCATATTACTTTCTCTGTGATAATTAATGTGCATTTGTGAGCAAAGTGGTTACCTTGGCTGATTTCGCTTTGCTCCTGTTATTGATGTTGGTCCTTTGCCCATAGAAATCAACATGGTTTATTTATTCTGGTTCCCCACTGTGGTGCCCTGCTCCTTCTTGCCAATCAGAACGTCATCTTCTCTGCCTTACTCTCCCTCATTTACCCAGAGCGTAATGATGGTTTACTGAATTACAGTTTTAAGTTTCACTCTCTTCACTTTGATCTGTGGCCGCTGGCTGGCTTTTGGCTTGAACGCTACACAGAATTAATTTCTGAAATGCTCAGACTTCCCTCCTTCTGATGAAAGCACACTGCAGATATGAGACAGAGCAGGAAGCAGACTTTTTTTTCACGGTAGCAGTGTTGACAACAGTCAAAAGCGACCTCTTCAAGACAAGTTACATGTTCCTCAGGGGAGTGGGAGGCGTATTAAGAGTTACGCTGAAAGGAAAAATGTCAGATGGGTGTCAGCCACCTTCCATTTTTTTTGATATGTGTTCTGCTTTTAATACACACCGTCTCTGCACTAGTTTCCAACAGATATGACCTTAGAGAAGACAAATCCACATTGACGTCTGTGTGCGCAGCCATGTGTGGCAGGCGTGTGCTGAAACTGAGCTAATTTAAGCTGATAAATGCATTTCATTTTGAGCTCCATGTTTGCAGAATATAAAGACACAGCTTTTAGAAATTATTGTGCTATTTGACCATTGACCATAGTAGAGGGTGTGGTGTAAGTACTCCCTTCATTGTGCATTGATTGTTCTTTTTTGGTCTTGTCAGGGCTCTCAAACCAGATGAAATTTCTAATATACTTTTACAGTAATGGAGGACATATTCCTGGAAAATGTTGCACGTATCTTTACAGAAATATTGTTTTAATCGTGACCCTCAGTGAAGCAAAGGCTGGAAAAACTTTTGTCATTAGAAATGTATCTAAACATATGTTTGCAATGACACTTTTTTGAGTACATACTGTACATATGAAATAACGCTATAATTAACTGTATGATAAGAAAGCAGATGATCTTATTGAGCAGTTTTTCATACGACATGGCCAATTCATACTAGATTTTTAATGGCTTGCTAGATGTTCTGAAATACATTTTGTGGAGCTATCAAAACCATTTTCTCTGTTGTGTGGTATAAAAGATAATTTAACTTTTTCACCTCAATGAATCTGTTCTTTGAGGTTCAAGTAGGCTGTATTGGAAGGTCTGACTAGTTCCTTTCTCTCCCTTCCATGTTCACAGATGAGGATGGCGTGGTGGAGTCCAAGAAGGGCTATCGCAGCCATGCCATGGCCAACCCCAACCCAGAGACGGAGCTCATGCTGGAGGGAGACGATGATGCTGTCAGTTTATTACAGGAGAAGGAGATGGACAACTTGGCTGGTGAGTGAATAGCCCACTATCTCTATGGTCCTTATCTACAGCATATAACACTCTGCTCACTTGGCAGACAGACGTCTAAACCAAATTCTGCTGTTCACCACAGGAAATCTTTGGTGTTATTTCTCATTGCTCACATGCATTCATGTTTATGTACCATCACATCAAGCTGTTGCATTGAAACGTTGCGGATTGTTTTATTTCAGTGCCCTTATCACAGTGCATATATATTGTACATAAAATATTTAAGAAAATGTTTTCCATTTTTTTGTGTTGTACTGGAATGCTGCCTTCATAGTTATGTCAATCAGTACACAACTGCCAACATCTGACCTTATTTTTACTATTGGTGACAGGCAGTAGTGAAAACTGTCATTGTGATGCAACACTATTCAAAATATAAATACCCAGTCTCCTGGATCTAAGATATTTCATCATAATTAACAGTTTGCGTGTATATACATATATTTATTTTCTAAGCTAGACAAGAGGTCAAAAAACATTTTGAGACCTTTCTGTCATGTCTGTTGCATGATTTCATCTTCAAGCTTGATAGGTTTGTGTTCTGTCTGTTTTATTTTTGAATTTCCTCAGCACCTTTTCTTCCTCGAGTGTTTATCTCCAGAGGCAAGTGTCTTAAAAGTTCAAACTAACTCCCTGGAAGGTTAATCAAACCCCAGATTAAATGTGACAAATTATACATTTACCAATTTAAACTAACATAAAACAATGTATTTTAACCAAGCTTACAAATCAAATCTATAAAGCTGCCACAATGATTTAAGTTGATTCACAAAAGACTCTCCCACACGTTGACAAGTAACACATTATCTGAATTAATCAGCCATGTCTATTTTAAGTAATGTAGACTACAATCTTGTTAAAACAAGTTCCATGACATTATGTCTGAAGCTCAGAAACTTGGAAGTGGTTATAGTTAAACTTAAAATGCCAGGAAAAATATATTTGTGTGAATGCTATGTATATAAAGGTACAGCTGACATCTTATAAAAACAAAAACTGCAACTTAATATATCACAATAACTAGCTTTCTCTACAAAGGATCAACTGGTCCTCATTGCCTATAGGCAAGGGTAGTTCACTGTTAAACCTTAGATGTATCATTACTACCATTCATTTCATATACCCCTTATTAACAGCCCCTTCAGAGCTTTGGCTTTGTGTCGGCAAACTATGTGCACCAAACCATCAAGTCAGAATTGAACTGCATTAGAAGGTAATACCAAAAATTTACTACTCGTCTTAAAATGTAATAAAACCCAGATTCACTTTGTGTCACTTTGTGGTTGAGTTTAGGTCAAGATATCTAAAAAGAATTTACAAGTCACAAAAACTGTCCTTTAACACTACTGTTATTTAATGCCCAAATGATGAAAACATTTCTCTAGAAGCAATTGTCTGGGAAAGCTGTCGGGATTTTGAAAAGTGTTCTTTATGTTCCAATCACAGCGAATTTAAGAAGGCAATGAAGTGAAGGAACCTTCATTATAGTTCTACCTCTGTAGCAGTGAGAAGCGTTTCGAGATGCATTTTTACTTAGAAATTAATAATTTGAGTCAATAACAAATTTAGTAATCCTTTTTTTTTTCTGGACAGTATATTTGTACTTTATTGAGTTTGTTATAAGTCTTTCTTAGAATACGTAGCCATTCAATTGGCCATAAGGAAATTGGTGTAGCTTACCTTTGTAGACAAGCTTTGCTATTGGCCGTAACCATGTGTGGTTTAGTAGACATGGGTCGGGAAGGCGTAAAACCAGGCACAGATGAGCAACAAAGGCCTCAGTAGGATTTAGAGATGAGTCACTTTGGACTAACATACCCCTATGTATTCCCAAGGCAAGCTGGCTACCAGGGGCTGTGTCACACCCTATCGCTGTCATTCTGGCCAGACAAGCCTTGAACTGGCCAATCGAAACTGCAAGATCAGTGCTTAAGCACAGGTTTGAACAATATTTGCCCTCCAATTAAAACCAATGACCAGCTTGTGTAATTTGTACCATCTCAAAGGTAAAAGCACAGAATTATGCTGTACCAATATGTGGTAATTTACTTTTTCTGTACCAGGTAACCCTCTAGTGGATACAGTTGTACAGATTAACTGCAGGTTATAAATGATTATGTATATATAAAAAAAGATTCTCCATAATATTTATCGTTCTTATTTGTACATGTTTTTGCCACAAGGGGAGCCATATCCCAGCTTAATCATCTACTAATATGTATGGTATACTGTCTGTGCGTGTTTCTATATCCGATCTCAGCCATGACTAGCCTTAATGACAGATCTGGGACTTAACCCTTGTCAACAACAGAGTTCCTCCTGCCAACTGTCGGGTCAGCCGGCTGTTGATGTTGCTGCCAAAGGGGTGGTGCTTCTGCTCGGGTCCAGGGAGTTGTGGTTACGAAACCCATGATTAGATTTGCTCCCCCACATATACAAAAAAATGCTGCCTGTGCTTTCACTTGCCTCAAATGAGCTCCTTTGTCTCCTGATCTATATCCCAAATCTTGCCGTGAAAGATAAGGAAGCTAAGGAGAAGGTTCTTGAAGTCTGTGACAAATTTGAAAGTTTTCATGAGAAGGAGTGACATTTCCTTAAAGATCGTTATTTGTATTGACAAATAAGTGAACTTATAGTCAAAGTTACAGTTTTTGTCTACATCTTTACATAATTGCTTGAATTGAATGGAATGAAAAATGACAAATATGAAAACAGGCCATTTTGACAAAGATCAGAAACAGCTGTTTTTTTGTAAAATTTATGAAAGTTACATTGTGAAAAATACATTTTAAAAAATCCTTTCATCAACATATTTGTTAGCATTTTATTTTGAGCAATTTGTTGTCACCTGGCTGTCCTGCTTTGTAATGTAAAACCTTACTTTAAAAAACTTACTAGAAGGAATTTACATGTTTTGTCAGGCCTTACCCTTAATGATAATTTTTGTCCCATGTTTTTAAAACTGAAGATAGTTTATAGCGGGGGGTTGGTCTAAAAATTATAATTGCATTGGATTGTTTGAATTAAAATACTAAAGTGCTTTGAAACATTTTGAAATCGATCTAACCATCATAACATTGATAGTGAACACAATTTGTTTCAGTTTTGTTCTCTTTATATAATGTGATATTTGCATATCTTGTATTTTCATAGATAATGCTACATCCTAATTATGGAAAGATCCCAAGGGGATTAGGCCACTACTTAATCCACTTCCTGTCCCACGTTGGATCCAGTGGATTACGTTTGTAGGCTATTGTAATTCATGTTCAAGTGTTCATGCCTGTAATTATTTATTCTCGAAGTTTGTACTAATCGCAAAGGGGGATTGTGACGATGTACAGTTAACATAGTGCGAAGCAGTAATTTAAGTAGGCCTTTATGCTTATACTTACTAAGGAGCAGGCAACGCTCAATTTAAAATGTGTGACTACTAAATGAAAGCATCTTATCATCGTTGGCAAATTATATTAAGATAATATCCTAATTGAAATACACCTTTTTTCTTCAATCTGTGAAAATAAAGGAGGCGAGTATTATCGTGAAACCTAGGCGTTATGCATCCAATTCCATCTAAATTTAATAAATTAGAGATGCAACAATAGAAAAGGCATTTGCAGACCTACTGTATGTTGCTACATGTATTTACGCCTTACAAAGCGTTCAGCCTACACATCGTGTAGTAGTGCTGATACTGTCAGTAGATAAGATCATTAATGCAACCATGCGGTGCTGAGAGATGAGGAAAGCCGACTCTACAGCCCTGAGTGCAGTGTGCGCGCGGTGAAGGACCGCTCTGGGAATTGAAACCAAAATCCACTTGTAATCTTGCAACAGTATACGGCATAATTGACTGAGGAACCAAGATTAAGATTGATGAGACATTAAAGTGACTCTTTGGAGTTTAGGGGGTCGATAAATATCCTAATTTCAAGAGGTTTCATTTGAGGCAGAGACAAATCACTGTAACGGTACTCTACAGCGACACTGATCCAAATAGAACATGGGGGATGTAAAGGATAGATGAGGAGGAAGAGGGGAGGAGACAGAAAAATAGATATTATTTATCTCAACTGACTGGGGTCAAGAAGCCACTGTAATCCTACTAAAATAATCAATGGCAAAAATATTTTTACTTTTTTCCTCTGATAATTTTAACATGGTAAAATGTAAGATATTGTGCGAACGGTATCCTAGAAAGTCATTTATTGTGTGCAAAATATATTTAATCAAATGCTGCAAATCGATACAGCAATACAGATTGCATTCTGTTTTGTGTTCTTATTTGTTAATTTAGATGTGAATATGTATTATTTTATTCGTATATTACTTTTTTGTTTAAATGCAAAATATATGACCAACCATCTTTTCGCATGCAGGCCCCGTGGTCCTCAGTACTCCAGCCCAGCTGGTTGCCCCAGTAATAGTGGTGCGAGGGACGCTCTCCATCACCACTACTGAAATCTATTTTGAGGTAGACGAGGATGACCCAGCATTCAAACGAATGGACTCACAGGTAATTGCTCATGTAGTACATTATGTTTGGTTGTATTAACAATCACTTTCCTTCCACATTTAGTTTAGTCTGAATGTTTAGGGTTATCAACGCACAAGTAGGCTAGCCTGCTTTAATGTGAAAATACATTGTTGGCTGTGCGAGGTTGCCTTATTTGCTTAAAACTATTGCTACTTTTTTAGTTTGCAAACCAACAGATCCGACATTGAGGACGTATGGCCTAAATAGCTCATAACAGTAAAAAATTACATAACCGTATCAGAGCTAGTTGATACAAAAAAAATTGGGGAACATTTACTCTACTGTATGTTAAAAGGATATGGATAATAATGGGTCAATATATCGATTCAGGCACACAACAAGCCCATTCCAGCAGAGAGGGAAAATCAGCTAGTTTGCTAAATGTTCTATCGTAGGATGTGTTCACTTCCTGGTTCATTCCCTGGATGGTTTGACTTGAATCCTTGGACCTTGAACGGGAAATATAGGTCTATACGCTACTTAAAATCTTAACTACATTTTAGCACTTTTTTTCTTCCACTACTATAATGCGGGATCATTATGAACACTAATATAAACAAGCATATAATATTCTGGTAAGCAGACATCTTATTAAATAATTTAATAGCCCTGAGAATCCGCTTTAGAGTGAGAAAAACAATAAATGCATTACATGAATCATTACATGACACACATATATATAACAGCTTGTTTTATTAACTCTTTAAATTAATTCAGAGACAGAAAAAATCAGATCACAGATGTTATAATCCAGTGTATTTCAAGTGCATTTTTGTTCAATTAGACTATTTATATATATTTTCTTATTTTCAGTTTTTTTATCATGTAGCTAAGTAATTATAGAAAAAAAAAAAAATTGACTGAGTACTTTAAATAAGAATTCAAGTAAGTTTATGGAATGTTTTAAATGTAACAAATATAGTAGGCCTACCATCAATATGTAAACTTTCAAAATTCAAAAACCCCATTAAAACAGATTAATCGGACTAGCCTATCAATGATGCAGGTATAAATGAATACCCTTTCTACCAGATTAAAGAAAAAGTCCAGGCGTAAACTTTTAACAGGTGGAATTGAAATCCTATTTACGTGTCACAGAACAACATTCACAATTTCAGACCACTGGAATCACAATCTATGAATGTATTTACAGTATAAAATGTACAGTTATTTATTATTATTATTATTATTTTAAATCAAGGCTTGTCGCTGGGCATTATGTTTTAATTATTGAAGCAGATGGACAATTTAGGCAGCAGTATTAAACGGACAATTTTTTTAAAACACCAGTGACTTTAGAGTTCAATTAATTGTACAATTTCTTAAGTAGCTAAGGACTCCATTGAACAGGGGATAACGAAACACTTGTTTACAAGTGTCACATAAATTTGATAGGCCTAAACCCAGGCTTCCACAACGGAATATCACATTTTACAAGACAAGAGTCGCAGTGATTATTTCTGTCCATGTAGCTCTTGCTAAGCATCAATAGGCCTCTGTGCCACCATTTTTAGGGAAAGGGTGCACTAACAGACATTTTACCTCAGAGTTTCTCCAAGCTTTTGGGGTTGGTCAGAATTTCTCTCGCCAATCGCCAAGTCTGTTTCGCTGCATTCTCAAGAGATGAATGAGGTTTTCCTTGAAATAGATCTAAATTAGGCAGGAAATAGTGTGGACACCTTCTGCATTGCAAACATGAAATAAGTTGTAATAAAATTCCATTCAAGCGATCTCCAAGACAGTTTTCATCCCAGTCTGACTCCCTGGGATGTTTTTCACACTCGTATGAAACCAAGGATTTCATGTGGTAGTTGTTCAGGGGCGTTCCTGGAAGTTCAAGGTGACGGTCACGCAATGTTTTGAGGACTGACAGACATTTCTTCCTGCATCCTCCTAGTAGGAGTCGATTTTCGGCTTCTGCAAATTGCAAGACCCAGGCGTCGCTCTCTGCGGAACTCTGTTTGCCATTTAACGAGTAGCACTCTTTCGATAAAAGGTTAAACCCCTCTGCTTTTACCTCTGCCACCCTGTTAGGTCCAGGCCAAGGGATGTGAGGGAGAGGCCAGTGAGCAGCGCTTCGTGGCCATATCCCGGTGCACTTGAAAGCTGGTGTGATTTGCACAATATATCTGTCTCTTATACGTAGCTTCACCTCACTTGTGTCAGCGACCATTTTGACGACATCTCTGTAGCTACACTTATCTACTGCTTGAGCCACTAGTGTCTGAAATCTCGAGCGGATCTTGCGTGCAGAGAGGTACCCAGAGGCTGTAATGAATTCGACCCAAAGAGACATGCTTCTCTTGCGGCCATCGCTGAGCTTGAGCACGGCACAGCCTGGTAGGGAGCCGTCATCAACAAAGTTGAAAACACCCATCTGATTTAAATAGAGCACCACCTCGAATTCGGTCGGTGATATGACCTCCAGCCCCTCAAAGCGATTGTCCAATTCGTTTAGCGAGCTGATAAAGCGGGGTTCCTGCACCTCCACCTCCTTTAGGACATCCGATACCACCTTGCATACCTCTCGGATTGTCTTGGAAATTGCTGCTTTTCGAGACTGGCATTTCTCGTTATAATATTTGTTGAGGTGATACACCAACTTTGCCTGGGCGGCTATCATATTTGGGCAGAGATCCGGGTTGTATACCGGAGTCTCGCAGTAAGCCGAGGGATCCAACGCGGCTGTTTGTACGGGAGCCAATTTTAGAGAAAAAGTAACCAATTTATGAAGAAAAAAAGTGTCTGTTCAAGACAACGAACTAACTCTATTTGTGCACAGAGCACATGCGTAATAATCTCACCGGTTAATGTGCGGCAGCATTGAATTGCTAAAAAAAGTAAGTCCTTTAAAACATCAGTAAATTCAAACGTCAGTTCCCACTGGTCGGGCTTTCAGTAGTCAAACAATGTCGCCCTTTTGTTGTAATCACCGTTTGTAGTTATGTATCCGTATAAGTGCGCAGTCTTGAGAGTGCGCTCATGGAGAAGGCTGCCGGGTGTTGGTGTGTTTAAGAACATGAATGCACTCCCACGGAATTATAAGGGAGGGGTTGGAAAGAGGATGTCCAATCGCCATCCGATTCGTCACTGCCTCCAGTTTATTGACAACACATTTATCCTCGGGTTTTATATACAAGCTAAACTAAAGGTACTTGAAGCCTATAGCAAGAGCGGAAATACACCTACGCATAGGAGATAGAAAAGGTAGCATTTTGGTTGATTGAGGCAATCTGTTCATGGATCAATTTCACTGCATTTAAGACTTGAACTATAATACAGTAGGTAACAAGGATTAGGATTTGTTGTTTCTTTTTCATTTATTTTTTGTTTTCGAGGGATTTTGTGTTTTAATGAGTTGGTGCTTATACGCCTATTGGCTAATTTCTTCTTGTTATTATCGGCTTTATTATGCTTCAAATTATGCATTGGGCCTCAGGACGCAAAGTAGCGTCATGCTTTAGAATATCTTTCATTTTAGGTTACATTCAGTTAGGGTTGCTGCTTCATTAAAAATAGCTCAACTAAGTAATAGGTTGCAGACGTGCATATTATTATTATTATTATTATTATTATTATTATTATTATTATTATTATTATCATCATCATTATAAATCGCTTAAGAAATAGGGAGAATAAATATGTCCATCCTATTTGACCTATAGACTATATACTGAAAATGTTTCATATTACATTTACAAGTAGGATTAGTGTTGTTCATTACAGTAGATTTATATTACGGTTTTGCCGAATAATAAATTAATATCCTGTCCAGTTCAAAGCCTTTGATTTATGAAAATAAAATGCGGTATTTCAAATAATTCGTTTACGGTTTTTATGTATTACGTTGTTAGACTACGTTTTGCGAGTGAATTAACACACGCTTGAGTCCAGGGCCACTATGATTGGATGGTGTTTACAATACATGCATCATTTTAAAAAAGATGTAAAAAGCCTACAGTTTTTTTTTAATTTTAGCGCAGAAAAGAGAGAAAAACGTTAAGCTTTCCTTAAAAAACTGAATAATGCTTTCTCTACTACTGGCATAGAGCACTAAATCTGAACAATTTATTAGCATGGGTAGCCAAACTAAGCATAATAAATAAATAAAAAAGATAGACTTTTGAAAAAGTTGCCTTTGTGGACAATTTGGTGTTGTACTTCATAACAACGTTTTGTTTTGGCTTTTTGATAGCAATTAATACATTATGTGAGTTAATGTGTTATAATAATGTGTCTATTTCTAGTTTTTTTAAATTATAGTTCTAAATAAATTGTACATTTATTTAACTAAATCTGTCATACAAAGTAAGTGTTTTTGACATGTGTGGGAGACAAACACAAAAATGAGTGCAAGATGATAAACAAAAAGGGTTGTTTTCATCCCTTTTTTATTTTTACTTAATATTTACAACTGAGGCAGTCAAACCTTTACTCACAATAAAGAGAAAGTGCTCCCATTCCAAACCATCTCTGACTCTCATTATTCCTTGGCATTCCATCTCAAAAGGTACAGTAGATGCTTTGAACAGTACTTCAAAACAATAATGTTGTACGGATCAGATAAAGAAAACAACAGCATTTACACATATCTCCGCCACACTTAGAACTGTGCAAAACCTGTCTTTGTAAGGGCAGACTGCTGCTTGTCGACCCCAAAGAAAATACATGGTTATGGCTGAGCAGTTATAGGCCTGTGGAAGACTAACTCTGATGGATAGGTGACTCAGTCCCATTATCAAAAATCTGCTGGGCCACTATAAGCAGCGGCTCGGCAGCCATTATTAATAATTTTCCTCTAGATAGTACTGATGGTATTACATGTGGTAATGCAAGATATTCTGAGGTGTTTTTCCAGATTAAACAACAAACTTTGTTTTGATCTCATTTTGACTTCCTAATTTTAATATATGTACTAAATCCTTGTTCCATTTGATTATAATAAAAATGGCCATGTATTGGCTAAATTGAACACATAAATTGGCTATGTTAGAGATTCTTGGAAAGTTTCCTGTGATACGAAGGTAGTTTAAAACCTTTCCCATTTCAGTTTCTAAACCCATTTTTTTTCTCACTAGCTCCTACTTACATTGTCTCCGCAGGTATATGCGTCTTTATTGGAACCAGACTTACCCTGCCTTTCGTTTCTGACTACCTAAATGCAAGTCAGATATCTCCAAATCTAGTTGCACCTCTGAGTTTGTTCTCCAGACCCCGTCCATCCTTTTCTCGATAGAAGGGGGGCTTTTCATAGGGATTATCACCTCCTAATCTAAAGCATGTGGCTGCACAGACTATACTGTACAGTCTTCTAAATGTGTGCCAAGACTCCAGTAGTTGTCAGGTATGGCCTGAGACAACCCATTCTTCTCCTGTCCTCTGTATACCATCTTAACATTGCAAGCTCTGTTTGTAGACGCGTCATCCTAAAAGGCTATGGGTGATGTATGGGGGCCATCATGACAGCACAGGCCTATTTCTGACCTAGTGAAATGCATGATTGCGTAAATCAATACAATGACTAACACTTGCCCTATAATTCTGTGCGAGCATGTGACTTTGTGTTGAAGGCCTCTTTGTTTCCAATGCTAGCCTTTTCATGTATTCACATTGCTGTAGTATTCTTTTCTTCTTCTTCATTATATTGAGATGTTTCCTCATGTTGTTATAGTTGAACTTGGTGTCAACAGTTCTTGCATGATAATGGAAATGAATCAGACACCATTTCATATCACTCTCCGAGTGGCACATGTATTTTATGTTTGGTTAACTGCTGTAACACATTTATATAGTGCTTTTATATCCAAATGAGTCACAATGATTAAAACAAACATATCTTATACATAGAATTGTTACATTTAAACTGTTAAACAACCTTTTGTGTTTCAACAAAAAATTATAAATTGGTTTTTCGAGTAGCTAAGAGTTTTATGCATAAATCTAAATTGTATTCGTCCCAAAAATTATATTAACTGTATTTGACACAATAAAGTGTATTTCATAATTGATTATTTTTTGTAACTTTGGTTAAAATAGAAAAAATTGAATACATTACATAAATGAAAACATCATATGTGGATTAAGAATTTTGTCAGATAAAGTGCGCTAATTGGTAATAATTAATAATCCTATTACATTTTAATAAATACAGTCATCCCATTGTTATTCCATCAACATTCTGGGGACATAGTGTAGTGCCAATGACAAACCATTCATGAGTTCCCACCCAGAGCAATTTTATCAGCTCGCATTGAAATCAATATGGAAATTATTGCCAGAGCTAATGGAATGGCATTTACCACTATAAATCAGATTAGCCGGGGTACCACTTCAGACATGTGAAACCAGCATTAGTCCTCACACTGCTACAACTAATACACTTTAATCTCACGGGATAGCCAATCATTTTGACATGTTCTCCCGCAGTATTCCTCCTAGAAATGTCTTTTGACATTTGGGTTTTCTTAAAAAAATTATTTTGGTATCATTATTCTAAACAATATGGTGTCTCTGTGGGGAAGCCAGTTAATTTTGGGGACTGCGGCGCTGCACCTCGACCCCCTTTGTGTCCCTTCATTTGTTTAATTCGGTTCTGAGCATTAGCAGCCCCCCTCTGTGAAAGCTCAAGCTGGACAATGTAGCCAGAGGCTCTTGGAGACCCTCTAGTGATCATCTAGACAGGATAAAACTCTGTATACTTACAAGTCTCACACATAAACAGAATAAAATCATCCTAAATAATGTCTCAGAGTCAGCCTTATAGAATAGAAGGAAGAAGAAGAAAAAAACGAACACATGTATAGATTGAATTTACCTCTTTTGGCCCTTCACCAACCCCTCCCCCTCCTCAATATGGTAACGCCTGTCAGACTTTCTGAGAAATTACATGCATGTATTTGCATCAATTTAACGTTAGTAAAATTTGGTTTTATTCTCCAAAATGATAATCCAGAAAATGAGTGGTATTCATCATAATTATAGGTTACCCTCATCAACCACTGCTATGCTGCTTTATAGTTCTGGTGCAGTTGTTTATCATTTGCTCTATTTTCTCTCACAGTTAAGTGTCATATTATGTTTTTTTGTGACAGTGTTAAACAAAAGTGTATTTCAGAGATCAAAGAAGCCTTTGCGTTAGTTTAATAATCAGGACTTTGTTTAGATTAGTTTTTTTAACAACAAAGACCTGCTATTTTGCGTGAAGGACATTGACCAGTTTACTCAAAATGATACCAGTTGGTGGTTGTTGTTCCAGAGGAAGCTTTCTCTTTAGTCTGCACCTTGTAAGAATAGAATGGCTACAATGCAGTCATGGCAGTGTGATTAATCTTCATGTGCGGGAGACGTCGGCTGTCTAAAGGTGGAGGCTGTAATCATCTGCCCACTGACCCCATGATACTCATCCACAAGATTCTCACTACAGCCCTTGTGTCCTATAAGTAATTATGAATCCCAGATTAATTGCGCGCCCCTTCTTTCTAATGTCATGTGAGCTGAATAATGGTGTACACAGAAACATCAAATAAAAAGAAGGGGGAAAAAATGGGAAACGTGAACATTTGGGCCTATAATAATGAAATGCTGGTGGTGAGGTCCATGATGAAATTAGGCCATGTTACCCAAATAAGGGATGAAGGTTCATAATTGCCAGTCCTTGAGATCTGAGGTGCTGGGTGCCAACTGTCAGAGCAGGGCTAATGATGACAAATGTCTCTGTATGCAGATTGCAGCAGCACGGCTGAGCAGCTAAGAAAAAGGGGTGAAGAAAAGGGAGGAAACCATATAACAGAGCTTGTGTGTACATATTAGGTGTAAGATAAAAAAACTATTCTATTACTGATGATATGCTGCAAAGTTCCACGCAACCTAATGTACGCAGGTAGTTTTGCAACTGTTACATGAGATGTGACGTGAAAACATTGTTTAATATTGACATTCCAACAGAAGATTAAGATTATGGTTGTATCATAACAGTGCATTGAGATTAGCCATTCTGCATTGCAATTTTGCCAAAAAATCCACATATCACTAAAATATATTCCGATAGTTTTAACATTCTACATTTGTGAAGTCTATGCAATAAACGTTTGCTTTGGAATTTGCTTCCAAATATACCTGTGTAAGTTTTTTAGGATGGTTCCATCATATGAATCCTATTGTTATGTTTTGATTATTGCAAGTATTTAGTCATAATAGTTTGATTATGATTGAATGAAGCTATCAAAGAGGCGTTGTCCTATTATTTCTAGATATTTTAACACAAGGCTTTGAGTTAACCTGACCAAAAAGTTGTATTTTCAGTAAAAAAAATAAATAAAAAAGTGTTGTTCATTTTAACCACCATTGTTGCAAAACCCATAAATCTGATTTCACTTACTGTGACGCAAGACCCAGGGCTAATAAAAGAACAAAACCCAGAGAGTTGCAGGGCCAGATTTCCCCAATTTGTTGCATGAATGGCTTTTGAAAGGGGTCCCACTTTGTACAAAGGGAGCCTCCTTTTTGTTTGGTTTCGCCCCATCTGTGTCATCTGGTGGTCTGTGCAAGAGGGCGGCGTATCAGGGCGCTCCCCAGCGGCGTTGCCAGTTGTTTTATGGACTCAGCAGAGTGGTGCTGGGAGTTCATAAGTTGGCTGGTCCATTGTTTGGCAGCCCCAGCTGAATTGTGTGAACTGACTCCAGCATATTGACAGATCATTTCCATTAATGAAACAGAGAAGTGTGCCTGGTTTCACCCAGTGATTTATGCCCCCTGCTTCCCCATCTTTTGAGCTGTGAGTTATCTCAAACAACCCTTGAGAAGAATGAGGGACATTAGATGTATTGGCAGTTTTATTCTATAAGACTTAACGAAAGTTGTTGAACACACAGCAATGTATTGCGAATATTAATCTTAAAATTTTGTAGTAGTGTTTATTACAAATATTGAGTATAACACTGTATGGGGGAAAAAAAGGCAACTTGTTTAGGTTTACTCTGCTAAACTGACCAACATCTGAATTTGGGACTCATTTGGTTTTTAATAACTGGTAGTTTAGCTTGTTGTTGCACAGGTAAAATGGTCTGTTGAATATGGGTGAGTGTGTGCCGTCCCCTGACGTGCTATTGAGCGGCTTTTGTTTTTAACCGCTGGTTTCTCATCAATCAGACGACCCCGATCTGCCATGGCGACCGTCCAGCTTGTTCAAAGCAACAGCACACACTGCTGATAGCACACTGGCCCCAGCGCCCCCACTGCTGCTGCCACATGGACAGCACATTTGCACGCCACCATTTTATGCTGCTGTCACCCTCCCCTCGAGAAGGGAGGGAAAGAAGGGAGGTGGAAAAGAGGAAGGAGGGAACGAGGGAAGCTCACCCTGAGCGTATACTAGACAAAGATGGCAGCAGAGACATTTTGTCTACTTTGATTAGTTCTGGTCGTGGTGAGCTGTGTTGAATATTAGCCCGTTTACCAGCACAGCCACACAATGTGGAGCACAGACGGAAAGGTTGCCACAATCAAATCTTGCCTTCCCTAATTTCCACCCTCCACTCAGAAAGTGGGACATATGGGGCAGAATGCCAATTGCTTATTTTACACGGTAATTAACATCGCTCAAACCGTATTATGTGGAAGGTGTGTCACGGCCATCTGACGAAGTTTAAAAGATCCTCCTCACAAATTTACATATATATTCCAATAGGGTTTGATATATTAACATGCTCATAGGACTTGTGTGCTATACGCCAATAAAACATTGAGAGTTTTAAATTTACTGGGTTTCCCTAATTTGAAGTAGTTTTGTTGTGACAGTGTCGCATTGAGCTAATCTCGAAGACATCAAAACTGAACTGTCTGTCACTTTCTGGTATCTGTCAGTTCATATTGGGCCTTTGAGAGAGAGAGAGAGAGAGAGAGAGAGAGAGAGAGAGACTTACTTTGTCTTCTCTGCTTTTACACAACACATGCCAGATCTATATTAACACCCTATTTTTTGTCCAGCAGTGTCTTGTACAAACTACAAACTCTTAGTGGTTGTTTACCCCAGATAGATAACGATATACACTCTGACGTGACGATATGATTCTGACTCCTGAATGGCTGACGGCCAGAGTGTGCAGAGTTCTATCTCGGGCCAGTCTCCTCCAGCTGGTCTGTCATCTGTTAGAGCAGTCGTCTCACTGGCGTCCATTAAACCTATAGTCGGGAGATTGGCTCCCCATGAAAGAGTCACGATGGAGGAGGAAGTGCTGACATGCAGGTTCCTGCCTCCAGGCTCTCACCTGCTCTGGAACAGCCCTGGGGCTAAAAGAACCATCCGGATGGACACCACATAGTCCAACCAATGAAAGATTGAAGAGCTCCAGCCTGACTTATTTAGTCTAGCGCTGCGATTGGGAACGAGGGCCTGCTGGTAATATAGTGGGTGAGAAAACCAAGTGCAGTGGGGATATTGCTAAAGTAGTATAAAGTAAAAGTGGGACAAACTGAGGAAAAAAAATAAACGTTAGAAGAAAGGTAGATTTCTATTCAATTTTTATTCAAATGGTTTTATTGCCTTGTCAGTTCCCTGGTCCTGGCAGGAACTGTGAGGCGTGCGTGAGCAAGAGGAGCTTTTGCGGGGCCTAAGGGTGCCGCTGTTGACTCCGTCTAACGAAGGGAGATTAGGCGTTTACAGAAGCCATAATATTATAGGTCAAGTAAAGGAGGCACTCCTCCACAGTGCCTGGTTGTGAAATGAATGATTGACTGGAAAAGGAGAAGCTGCCACTCGCTGGCTGGGTGCTCGTCTTGACGCCTGCCGCACCGCTCCACGGCTCCCCTTGATCACGTTTGGCTGCTCCCCTCTCATCTGAGGCACCAGTCTGTTGGGAAAAGCTGCTTTTCCCTCTCATTTTTCCACCTAATTTACACATTTAAGACATTTTTGTTTGCTTATTTGCAATTCCTCTCTTTTTTTTCAGGGAGCCTCTCTATTTTCCCCTTCTTCTTGCCCCTATATCAAACACTCTCTCTCTCTCTCACACACACACACACAGACACACACACACACACACACACACACAGGCTCACACTGTTTTTCTTTTTTTGTCTCCATTTGCCTTCAGGCGCTGAACTAATTTCAGGTTCCATAATTGCAGTGTGTTGTACACCTGTCTGCTATTAATTCTCCCCTGTCCCTCATTTTCCCTCTCTTAATGAGATATTATTGTAATTATTGTCATTACACAGTTTTCCATAATGAAGTTGATTGGTGTTTTTGTTATGGGAGTATTTATTCTCCATAATTAGTGTTGATAAGTTAAGAAGTTACTGGTGATGTGGATACTGGCTGTAGTGTGAGCCCTGGTCCTACCTCTATTGGACAGCTGATCCTTTAGTTCCCCCTCAGCCTTAAGTTTGCTTTAGCTTTGGAATGGAGATCTGCAGAGGCTGGTCATTATTCAAAAGGTCCCTGCTTGTAGCCATTTTAAGACCATTACAGCAGCGAAAGGCTGCACAATGGCCAACGTTGGGCTTTGTCTTTCAGCCCGTTGCTAGCACCCTGTGAAATTCAAACCGCTCCCTGCCTTAAATCAGGTGGGAAAAGTTTTGTCTACTCCCATTTTCGGGAAAAATTTGGTTTTGTCTTGGAGAAGAAAAAAGTGTTCAATTGCCTTATTTTCAAATTTATTGTTGTCAAGGCTAAACTATTGGAAGGGAATGCCAAAGAAAATCTCATCTGAATGAACTATTTAAAATCTTTCTTCCAGGCAACTCTCAATCCAATTAGAAGTTTGATAAGGGTCATATAGAAGGGCTTCACGCTGCAGGTTGGGGCCTTTGTGGTACTGTGGGGGTGGGGAAGCTGAGGCTGGCAGTGGCTATAATAAAGGCTTGGCCTGGGGAGTTGCTGGTGCTGTCAGGGGACCCCAGCACAGATGACCTGCCTTATTGTTCCCAGAGCTAGGTAGGGATAGGAGACGACGCTGTGGTTTTACTAAGAGCCTTTTTTCTCTTGGTACTCAGGTGTTACCTGTTACCCCCTTCTCTCTTTCTCGCTCTCTCATTTCATCTCTCGTATGATCTCAAGTTAACAATGAACTAATAAGTTCCACTTAATATGTATTTATAGTAAATACTGTACGTTAAAAGTAAAAACTTTGATGTTGTGTGTGTATATATATATATTCGTATTTATTCATATATTTTTATATATATATATTTATAAGTAAGACCCAAAGTGAACATTCTGTTTGTTCATTCCTTCTGGGAAATTAGAAATTAGTTGAAAATGTATTTTTGGCTTAATTGGCATGAACTATGCTCTGAATGCTGAATAGGTAGGCTAAAGAGACATATTTGATCTCTAATCTCTCCCTGTGTGTGAGAGAGTTGATAGGAGGGCCCTGGAAGTGGCCATGGCTTGCTTTTGTAGGCTGGTTCACATGCTGGGGAGCTTTGAGTGTCTGACAGCCGTTTAACTCCACACGACCTGCTTCTCAAGTGCCACCGTTGGGCCCTCTTGAATCCTGTTAGGAGCTACAATTACAATTCATGCGCTCCTAGCGCTCCTTTGAACCGGCTGTGAGAGAGCACAGAGGGGCTGGAGAGAGCCTGAGAGAGGGCCCCAGCTGGACTGGTCCTTCATCCCTGTGGAAACAATCTCAGAGGCTTTCCTCTAGCTGGAGGAATTTTAGACCTTTATCATCATAAATCATCATTGGAGTTTCAAGCTCAAACCCAACTTAAATGTGTCTTATAATAACAAAAGTTTATTCTTATATTTCAGATTTATTAGTATTTTAATTATGCATAGAAGTTAAAATTTTCTTTAAATTGAATATATTCAAAAGTGTATTTTACTGATTACTTTTTCATTTCTCATTTGGAGTTTGGGGCAAACTGTATATTTTACTTAACCTTTTATCAACCTGTCATCGTGTTTCATCAAGCATGCAAACAGTAACTTTTTTGATGAAGGGAATGAATGCCAAAGCGCACCGAAATATGTTCAAAAGCAGAAAGAAGAAATGGTGAGCATAGTGCTTAATAGGTGCTTTAGTAATTTCAGAGTTTTCATTGCTTAATCCGTTCTGAAAAGCTCAGGAGAAGAAAGGCTGCAAATGGCCCTCAGTATTAATTTGATGTGACTTCTGTACAATAAGGGTTGCGGATCCCAGAAGCCCATTTCCAAGCTTACCTTCTTTCATCATCCCCAGCCCTTGGAACTTTTGCCTAAATGTTTCATGAAACCAAGGCTGTAAGCCTCTTTGGCATTCTGTCTTTATAATGCCTGCCTTAAGACTATTCTTACATCGTGTTCAACGCATAGGAGCACACACAAATAGTGCAGCTTCTTTTCCTTTATGCTACTCAAATTGGTTTGGTACAATTGGCAGAGAACTTGCATTAAAACACACATAATCTACGGCTCATTTCACCTTTTTTACAATTGCAATAGAATTCAATTTGGGTTTTTGCATGTGTAGAAAATACATTTTTGATGAAAGGCTTAAGTATTATTGCCTTGTTTCTTTATTTCTTAAAAGCCTTAATCTGGCGACATGTTAACTGATAGTAGAAATTAAGCTGAAATTAATACTTGTTCGTATCATTGTGTTCTTTTTAAAAAAGCAACTTGGTCAAACCACATAGGGTTTCTTTTTTTAAACCGTAGCATTAATCAGTATCGCATTGCGTTCAAATATTATGATAAGACCATGAAGTTAAATTAAAATGAAATTTTACACTTTATACCTCAGCACATAGGGAAGCCCTCCTCAACCACTATAAATCATTGTGTGAACTCTTGGGGTTTCTAGGGGTTTATAAAAGTCCTTGTTTATATGTTTTCCCCTACTTGTAGTAAGACAGAGGAGGAGAGGAATTTGATTTGTTATCAAATAATTCCCTGTTGGTGTACGAAGAGAAAATGTGGATAGTAGAGAGACAGTGTGTTGTTTCTTAGCTGTTTTTGGATTCATTATGTGACATTCAGTCACTGAATTTGTAATTTAATTTATTAGTATTGTTTACCCTCATTAATTACTGTATGGCAGCACAAAGCTCATTATTAATATACTTCAAACATATCCTAAAATGCATGGCATGTAGAAAACTTTAGTAGGAGCTTTACTGGGTGGGTCAGTGACCCTGGAGAAAACAGCTTGCATTAATATGGTCTAATCCAGTGTAATTAGTCAAATTACACCACGCCAAGCGGCTTGTCAGGGGCTGTCGGCTTTGGCAGCCCTGCAAAGGTGGCCCAGAGTCCCCGTGGACGACCGAGGCAACCCAATGGCTCGGGCTCAGTGCTGCCTTAGACCACAAGACTCAACCCAGCTCTTTGCCTTCTATTATTCTCCTCCATCTCTCTTTCCCCACAAAGGCCAAACACAAAGAGGGGGAGGGCTCACACAGCCACATTTCCCCCCTGCCCCGAGTTGTCTCCCTGTAGCCTCAGGCTGAGGGCTTGGCTTGAACTGCCTGGCTGCCGAGCTGGATCAGAGTGATACTGGCGTCCTGCGTGTGAGATACAGAAAGTCAGAGTAATTATATCAGCGGTGTGCACTCCTACGTGGATATGAGGGAGTGAGATGCGGGCTGACTAGCCATGCTCAACACCAAAGGCACACCGAAAACCTTTCCCAAATGCCATAGGATTAGCATGGGTAAAAAGATTTAAACTATATAATTACAAGAGGATAAAGTACAAATTATCTGCTGCACTCAACAGCCAGATTACCATCCTCCTCTGCTAGCAGTGCACAGCCCCGAGGGGTTAGCCTGTGAAAAAAGGCGCTCATTAGCATACATGTACAAGCTCTCCTGTTCAGAGGGGCCACTGAGAACCTGCTTTACCTTTGCCTTGGCCCTGAATGGCTTGTTGTGCTTTTGGCAATGACAGATAAGTCAGGGTAATTCCACTTTATGCACGCAAAAAAAAGAAAAATGATGCTCTAGATTCCGGCTGCATCCCGAAGGTGTCACCCATGATAATCCTCAAAGAGCGTCCGGCTGAAAAAGGGGGCTGTGGGTTTTCCGGATGATATACCGCGAATGACAGAAAGAATTATTCGAGGAGAGACAAATCTGTAACATATTATTAAGCAATTCCCAGTGAATAACAGGGATAAAAGGATAATGGATGAGGGTGTCATTATTACCTTGGTGCAGAGAGAAGCGCCAAAGCAAAAGGTAGAGAGACAAGATTAATTGATGACGTGAGAGGCGCTCATTGCTCATCAGGGCCTCTCCCCTAACCACTGGCTCTTCCTCTCCTTCTCTCCCTCGGTCTTTCCTTCTCTCCATCCTTGTCTCTTTCTTTCTCGCACTGAGCCTCTCACCCCTCCCACGTACACACACACACACACACACACACACACACCAAAAAGCTGAAATGTGGGATTTTAAGCGATCAGCTTGGCGCTTGCAGTGGCAGCCGGAGGAAGCTGGTAGCCAGGCCAGGAAGATTTCAGTCATCTTAAGGCTGACAAGTCCCTGAAGAAGGCCCATTAGTGAAGCCTTGCTGAAAGGACCCCATACCAAATGACTGCATCCCTTCTCTCAAGCTCCTTAGTGTAGGCACTCGGAAGCAATTTATCTGGATGATGTGCTTGCTAAGTGTGTGTGTGTGTGTGTTTAAGTGTGTGTGTGTGTGTGTTGCTTTTGATGTCTATGTACAGTATATGCTTTTCACACTGTTGGAGGAGTTTGTTTATTTGTTTATTCCTTTATTGCTTTCAAATTCAGGTCTGGCTCTAAACCTGTTCTAAGCAATTTTATTATACATAATTGGACAGGGCCTCAGAAGTCCAAAAAAAGTACGAAATATCTCCTTAACCAACTCAAAGTCACCTATTCCGTTTAGACAATGTTGCTGTAGTTTTGGCCCATAAATAGAAGTCCCAAATAGGGAATTGAGGTTCATCTCCATCTCCACCCTCTCGACTTTAGTAAGAAGACAACCATGAAGGGCTTGATAATGGCCATGAAATGATGCCTCTGACATGAATGTTATTGACAAACTTGGCTGGACATGTGGGGCAGTGATCTGCCAGCCTGTTTGATGCATATTCATCCCCTTTATCCCACTGGTCTTGCCAGAACACCAGAGCTGTGTCATCTTTCCACACTCCAACCACCACCGAAATGTATAGTGACACTGATTATGCAAATCTGAATCTTATTTCCCCCAATACCTGCTTTAGGAGCCTGCTACTTTATTGAAGTTGAAATATGGGACTGCGAGAGAGGAGCCAATGGAACGCTTTTTCCTCCCCATAATCTAGGGGACTTTTTTTACATTATTTCTACCCTTCAGAACAGTTGTCAACTGAGTGAAGATCAGATGGAGTGAATGCTTTGATATTTGGGCATACTTTGCTATAAATCTTGAAAGGACCTAAAGGGGATTATGGCTAAAAGTAAAAGGTTGGTTTTTGACATTCATCGGTCATAGCAGTCAGATTTCTGTCCCCTCAGATTTACAAACGGTAACATGTCGAATTGTATTTCATTTAATATTTATATATATATATATATATATATACATACATATACAGTATATATATATTTTTGTTTATTTTATTTTTATTTTTATTTTTTTTTACTAGAAACATATTTATTGGTTCGTTTTACCATCTGTGCCTGACCATGGCGCTTGATACTTACCTTAAGAAGTTCTGTTAATAATTCAATTATTTGATGCATGTTTCGAAAATGGTTTGTCGCATGTTAACATATGTTGTAAAATAATTTCCTTTGTTTTAGAAAAAGATAAAAAAAGACTAGTGTTTTGTTTTTCTTTGCCAAAGATTTAAAAGCATAGAATTATTGAGCTTAGAAAATGGTAAGTCTAAATTGTTGTGTAAACTGTGCTGGAAATTAATTTATTATAGAAATAAATCATTTGTCAGCATTCAGTAATGTACCTTTCTTTAACCTTATCCCAACATGTCTTTTTCCCCAGAGTGTGTTTCTTTGTGCTATCTAGAGCACCAGATTTCTTCCCTTGCCTTCACCATGACTTCTTCACCTCCTTACAGATTTGGTACACGCTGCCTGGGGGTCAGCCTTTAGATACAGTGTTCATAGTGTGTGCTGATCCGCCAATTGTTGTGTGTTGAATTCATCCCACACTCTCCTGGGGTAGCACTCCTATCACTCAAAATGAAGCAGTTTGCCTTGCACATCATGCCCTTGCTCACTCCTTAACCTTAAGGGAGCTTGCTCTTGCTGCATGCAGTTGAGAGGCTTTATATTGAAAGCCTATTAGACAAATCTGAGGAGGTGCTATCATAGCAGGTTGTCAGTGTATTCCACACTTCTGTATAAATGTATCAGTTATGCTGGCTCGGGGCCTATCTGAATCATATTATTGTCCTATTTCTTTTTTTACTAGAAACAACATAGCAAGGGATTTCATTTTTCCATATAGGGTAAAATTGCATCAGGTTTACAAGATCTGCTCGTTTAGAGTTATTAATAACGTTTGTCATGTTGCCTTGGCCAATATGAGGTTAAGGCTGTGTGATATTCAGAAATGATTAGAATCTCTCTTTCTTTCATGCATGAACCAACTACTTTTCTCTTTAAAGTGTGACGTGTTCCATTTCAGCATTTCCCAGTTATTGTATGTGAGACAGCCTAAACACTGGTGTCACCTGTGCCTCTCCTCATCTCATCTGTCACAATATGTTTCTGTCTCTTGATGTTGTACAGGCACAATGCAGCCTGCCCTCTGTCAAATCAGAGGGGGGGCAGAGGAAGCGAATAAAGGAAAAACTCAAGACAGAAACGTTAAATTGCATTACAGCCATTACGTGGAGAGAGAGGTATAATTTCCTTACAGCGAGTAGCGCATGCGCCCGCCATGAGTTCTAATGAGGGACCTGTGTGGAAACAAAGGGCTGGGCTTGTCTCTCAGCCACTCCCCTCCATCCCTAACCCCCCTTACCCCACCCACCCCTGCTTATGCCTCTTGCCCACACCCTCTCCACTCCCCCAGCCCCGAGCGTGACAGACCAAGAGCAGAGCGCCGGTCCTTTCCTGGTGGCGTGATTAGATTGGGGCCGAAGTCTCCAGCTGGCAGGCCTGTCTGTGACTGGAGGCGGCCGTCCCCAGCGCTTGTCACTGGCTGACACCTCTGACAGGCAGGGGACAGCCTCAGCAGACAGGTTCATTAAATGGCATTTTTTACAGCTGGGCCTCCAAAAAATGAGGGCTGGGCTTTGTCAAAGCCCCAAGTCTACAGGGGCCCCTGCTTGTTGGTTTAAACCAAAGCTTTGTTGTCATGACAAATTTTTTGATCTGGGCTGTTTGAAATCGGCTCTTTTTTTCTCCTCTTTACCCTGTCTCTTTTGTTGACGGCTGGCCCTTTGGCCTGTACTTTGTCACAGCAGCAGAAATGTGAACCTCAACTAGGAACAGGAAACAACCATGGGGTACATATGATGGTATCAACAAGCGCATAACCGCATGTACATAGCTGTTGTTTAAATATGCCTTCTTGTTACTATTTGCGAGATATTAAAAACGCTTGGGTAAAAGGCTAATTGGCAACCTATTGTGGGTTTTGCACAATCGTATATCAATCTTCAGTGGAATATAGCATGCATATTAAATTTTTAAACATATTCTTTCCACACTTCTTTACTGTATACATTTTCCAACCACGGCTATGGCACCTGAATAAAGCTTCTGCCTACCCATAGTGACTATCCCTACAGTGTGGTACTGAAGTATAGCTCACCAACACCTTGCAGGAGTGAGGGAATAAACAGGTCTGCCCCAGTCCCAGTGTGCCGGGTCTAACCCCTCAGCAGTACCTTACAAAGCCCAAGCACCATCTCTCTATCTCACCTCCATCTCCCCTCCAGTCGGCACAGAGTCAGCAGCCTCCTCTGGGCCACACTCTGTCTCTATGACAACTGTTTGAGTAGGAGGAGGAGGGGGAGGGGTTGCTGAAGTGTCAAGCAGGGGCATTACCAAGGAGGAGAGCACCGGAGATGCCTCGGCGTTGCACATCCAGCGTCTCCACCTAATCCAATTTTAATTGAGCTCCAGAGACTTTGATGTGGCACGGAGGTCGGGCGCGAGCTATTCCAGGGAGAAATTAAGGCAGCCCGGCTCGCGCCGCGATCCTGCTGCCTGTCACCATTTTAAATGAGCATTAGCATCGGACCTAACCTCCCTGGCCGAACGTCTCACTCCGCCATCCTCCCCAAACCCATCCTTTCACCTATCTCTCTCTCGCTCTCTCGCTCTCGCTCTCTCACTCTTGCTTTCTCCCTCCCTCTTACTGTACTGGGGCTAAACCTCTACCCTGCTCTGTGTGCTATTGCTGAATTCACACGTGTACACACACACACACACACACACACACACACTCAGTCCTTGTCTCTCTCTCCAACTTAGAGACACACACACACACACGGAATGAGACAGC
Organism: Galaxias brevipinnis; assembly: GCA_036023535.2. Taxonomy (NCBI): domain Eukaryota; kingdom Metazoa; phylum Chordata; class Actinopteri; order Galaxiiformes; family Galaxiidae; genus Galaxias; species Galaxias brevipinnis. The sequence goes on along the minus strand of JAVQIZ010137765.1, from coordinate 6,034 downwards.
CCCGACGTTCCTGCTAGGTCACAGTGTTAGAATGAGAATGTGTGTGATTGTGACCTGGGGAGACGATAAGGCCTCCCCACTGGCTCACAGGGTGTTGGGTAAAAGGGGGAAGGTGAGAGGGAGCGAGGTGCGGAGGGAGGATAGGAGAGGAAAGGTGTGTGAGGAGATCATTCTCACCTGTCAGACAGGCCCCTTTTGATGTGCCTCTGCAGACCGGCAATTCCAGAGGTGCTGCTTCACTAATGATCTCTCTTCTGTCCTCTCCTCCCCGCTCCCCTGGGCCCGCTGTGTTTTTATTGATTATTTATGTTTCTGACCCAGGGGATTGTTTTCGGTCGCGTCACTTCCCCCTGTTGTGTTCACCTGAGAAATAGTGAGAAAAACACAGAGGGAAGGTGTTAAAGAGGTTTATAACACATGGTGTAAAATCTTTACTTATGGCAAAGGCAATTCAGGTAGATAATTGAAACTTGTGCTTGACTACTTACTTTATACAAAATCTCTTGGTATGTTTTAAACATGTTGTGACTTAATGATACAGTATCTGTGCATACCATTCAGGCAATCCATTTGATAGGTTGTTTTAGGTTTGTTTTTTGTTCCTTTCTCTTTGACCTTCTAGGTGTTGGCCTACTCAGAAGGTCTTCACGGAAAATGGATGTTCAGCGAGATCCGGGCGGTCTTCTCCAGACGCTACCTCCTACAAAACACGGCCCTCGAGGTTTTCATGGCCAACAGGAGTAAGAGCATCCACACAACATTTAATTATACCTTTGAGTTATTTATGGTGTTTTAGATTTTCCTTTTTTGTGTTTTATTCATGGTTTTGCTTTTTTTGTTTTCTCTGCCCGCAGCATCAGTCATGTTCAATTTCCCTGATCAAGCCACCGTGAAAAAGGTTGTCTACAGTCTTCCTCGCGTGGGAGTGGGCACCAGCTATGGTCTACCACAAGCCAGGTGGGAAAACACAAAATTGTCAGTTAGCACACTTCTATGTACAATCAGACAATTAGCTTAGCATTATGTAGATGAAAGCCACCTTGATGTGTTCTGAACTTGCAGGGCCTTTGTTTTTTAGCCAGCCCACTCTGGTCTGAGTAGTCTGCTTAGGCTTCTGCAGGGGCATTGGTTGTCCCATCGCTCCTGTCTGTGGAGTGATAGGCCATTGACCCTGTCTGAACTGACTTAATTCCCTGAGTGAAGACTCTATACCACAGACTGGCCGCTGACCACAGAGAAAGACAGAGTCCTATCTGTCTCCTAGACGGCGAACATGCTGTCTATTAATACACAGCTCTGTATAAACACCTACACCCCTGCCAGTAGTGATAGGTTGATTTATTAGTTGCAATTTATAATTATGTAGTTATTGGATATTTAGGTGATTACTAAATTAGTTTTGTCTTGAACCAATATTTATTTTCCTGCTGAGAATCGCATTTTGTAGGACTAAATTATCTTGCTTTGAGTGTGATTGTGCCTAATTTTAGACTTGCTGGCAGCTGGTCTCTATTGCATTACTTGACATTGTAATTGTGTGGTATGGTTTCTCAAAGTCTTAACCCAGTAATTTATATCTCAACATTTGTTAGGAGTTTACTTGAAGGACTGAAGGTTTAGCACAATTTATCAGAAGTAAATAACGTTTCTTAATCCTGAAGATGCCTTTAGTAGTTCTCTCAGCAAGCTTACTGACATGTATTTATCTATTTCATGTCAAGCCACCTTGATTTACATTTGGGTTAGTAAATACAACTCTTTGTTTAGTGGGAACCCTCACATTTTGAACATTTTGTTTTTTCAAGGCGCATCTCCCTTGCCACCCCACGACAACTCTTCAAGTCCTCCAACATGACCCAGCGCTGGCAGAGGAGAGAGATATCCAACTTCGAATACCTCATGTTCCTCAACACCATTGCAGGTGGGAATCCCCACTTCTTTACTACCATCATCTCTACGCTTCTATCCGTGTAAAAGTTTAGCCAAGTGTATCGTAAAGTAGACATAGCTATTCTTTGTTTACACATCAATCAAAAAGATTGGTTTTGTCTCCTTGTCAGAACCCAAAAAATCAACTGTTGTGTATCAATGAATAATGTATATGTATCTTTTTAGATGTGGAGTCTCATTAATTTAAGTTTTCTATTATTGTGAATACACATTTTGTGTCTGTGACACTAAAGACACCAAAGACCTCACAGGTTTGTTGTATTTGTTTAAAAGTCCCAGTGTCCTTATGCAGTACATGCGGCGCGCTCCACTGTTCATGTGAGTGAATTATTCCTTTTTTTGAAGCAGGAAGCCGCCACTGTAAGTTTGCCAGATAATTAGTGTCTGGCTCTGTGAGAATGTGCATGTGTGTGTCTGTGGAGTTGAGAGGTTTTGTTGTCAACTCTCTGATCTGAACTGCGACTAACAGGGAGTCGAGAGCGACTGGCGCTCTCCTCCGCCGCGAGAGATGACATGACTCTCTCGCTGCATATTCATGCATATTTATATTTGGCTGCCGCATGAGTTCGATACATTATTGTCAGCTAATTAGATGTACGGCGGACAGAAAAACATGCCGAAAATTCATTAAAACTCCTCGGTAATGACCTGGGCTGACAGGGGTGTCAGGGGCTGTGCGGGGCGGCAGACAGAGAGGGGGTGGATGAGGTGAGGGGGGCTAGTGCCGAGAGAGAGGTGTTAACGGCAATCCAGTGCTCATCTAATTAAACACTATTCCGCTGTTATTAACATCCTGCCACCCAGGCACGGGCCTCAGAACTGGCAGTGTTGCCCACTCCACCATCCCGGTCTCTTCTCCCGCTCGCAACCCGCTGCCCACACCTCACTCTGTGGCATTGGCCTGCTTAATTATGCTCTGGAGTGTCCCCGGCTACCTGAAGATGGTCTTACCCTCTCTGACTGCTCTGTCAGGGGTTCACTACATAAGCTGGTTTAGTTATATTCTTCAGCCAAGAGAAGTCAAGAGCAGAAAGAGGATGGCACAGGTGTTAAGATGTGGAGGATAGTATTTGTTTCTTTAAGGTTAGGTGTGTTGAGAAAAGTGTCCATTAAAGTATGCTGGTGTGAACCAAAATTAAAACTCTAACCCTGCATTAACTATTGAACCAAGTGTTCCCCTAATCACATCCGTAAAAAGGGTAGATTTTATAATAAACTCTGCATCCAATCTTAGCTACTTTGGAAACCTTTTATAAGTACATTATGATTTTAGTTTTTCTGGTATGAGCCTTTAAGAGAATGCAGACAGACAGATAGATGGACAGACAGGAGCTAAAAGCTTTGCTATTAGCCAGTGCTTTTTTTTAAAGCCTCAGGAAACACCCACTGTGGACTGTATGCTGTGGTGTGTCTGACTGATTGCACCATAAGGATGAAATAACTATAGTCGTTCTCTTTGTTGAGCCTCTCCTGGCCCGGGCTGATCTTTTCAAGTTGGCTGAGGGTGAGCGACACTTCAGTGCTGCTGGAAGTGGAAGGAGAAGTTTGTTTAAACACAGGGGTAGGTTGGACTGGTACATGGAAACTGAACCACTGGCTAACCAAACAGGACTTACATCAGACCAAACAACTCTTAACATCACGTTATACATCAATCCATTCCAAACAACATTATTTTTGTTTGATTTTTTTTTTTTACAACTTGCTTAGATTTCATTTAGTGTTTGATTATTATATGTCAGTTTGGTTTATTTATTTGCTAGATGTGTAGGTGGTGAAGAATAGCATAATTTTGGTTTCCTTGGGTGTATTCTCAATCGGGCAAATGTCTCGGTTATGGGAAACTGTCACCCTCTTCAAAAGAAAATGAGGGAGGTCTTGTGGCAATAAGGTTTGTTGAAGAGATGCCCTGGGGTTTATGATCATTTTTCTTATGACTGGTTTTCTAGTGACACTTTCTGCAATCTGAAACTCATATTCCCACTGCTAGAGGAGAGGAGAAAAGAAACTCCATTCACATCTGGCATCCTTCAGTATTGTCTGCATGTGAGCTCCGCCATGATAACTGACAGGGGGTTTCCACGGTAACCTCCGCTTCCTATCCGATCAGAGGAGCAGCGTGACGGTGACACGATAGGCGCACGCGGTGTCATGGCCCCCAGTAGAATCTACATGTCTCTAATTGCATCCAGACCACAACTCAAAGAAACTTATGTCTCAGAGCCTGTCCTAACCCTGCTCTCCAGAGGAAAGAAAAAAGCGTATCCGTTCATTTTCACCAACGAGATTTAACTCTCTACTAGTGAACATGGTGCCTTTGCAGTCGCCCCCAGAGACAGGAAGTGGGGTCTGATTGAGGGTTGTGTGATGCTGAGCCTGTTGGAATGTTGCATGCTGGGTCCCTATGGTAACCTAAACCTTGAGTGTGTACCCTACGCAGGGCGCGCACACCTCCCTCTCCTTTCTCTTTCACAGATTTCTGTCTTCTCTTGTGTGTCTAGGGAGGACGTACAATGACCTGAACCAGTACCCAGTCTTTCCCTGGGTCCTCACCAACTACGAGTCGGAGGAGCTGGACCTGACCCTGCCAGGAAACTTCAGGGATCTCTCAAAGGTACCCAGTCCTGTTGCCGGGCGCCTCGTAGGACTGAAAGAGAGGGGCAAGTAGGGTTAGTCGGCTCTTGACGGCAGGAGGATTTCCTTATTAAGTCCTAGACTGTAAAATAATACCATATTCAATAGGAAATTATGCAGGCATCATGTGCACAGTCTGAACTCTGTGGTGGAATGTAAAGGAAAGTGCTGATAGTATAACATCCTGACGTGCACTAGAATGCCTTCTCCTAGTGTTTCCCGACTATGTTTCATACTGCGTTGCCTGAACTACTATGGAATATGGTTTGTTCAGTTTCACAATGGCATTCACAAAATAACAACACATCCTTCACCCAAGTTTGAATTAGGATGTGCATAATATAGTATAATACCACATAACCACCACTGTTTTAATATTCTATGAATCGCTTCCCCTCACAACACAAATCATCTTTACTGTACATGGCATGCATCACTGTAGTATACAGGCCTGCTCATTTTATTGGTGTTTGTCTCCTTGTGAATTGTCCAAAGACTCCTGAATGTTGTTTATATGAGTGTTTCATCAACTACATTTACTAAGCATTATTCAAATCCTGTGGTTGACAAGATGAACTGGGAGCGGTGTGGGGCAAGACATAAATTCTGCCGTGTAGAAATGAAGGCCATTAAAGTGATCTATGTTTGATGGGTTGAGTGGGCAGACTGCTGCTAATTCAGCCTTAGAGGAACTCAGACATAGTGACACTGATGCCCTGGAACCCTGGGAGATGGAATGCCCCTGTCTGTCCTTTTTCTGAGCTGAAACAGGCCGAGGATCACTCCACCTTGCTCTGACCCTTGCCACCCCCAAGTATAGTCTGTTTGTCTACTTACTCACGATTTCTTTTTCGGTTTATTTTTTTCTTTTTCTCCATATCTGTCTATCGATTTCTCTCTCTGCTGCCTGCAGACTCACTGACCTGAAAAAATGGCATTCCTGCCTGAGCAGCTTCCCTTTCCTTCTCCCTCTCTCGTTTCTTCATCCTCCCTCAAAGTGCCGACCCTCTGACTCTGCTTGACACCCGGAGATCTCTGTTTTCAGGAACAGTTTTGATAAATTTTCACTTTCGATCCAAGACAAATGTGAGCTCTGTGTTTCCCCCACAGTGGGATGGAAATAAAATCAAAGAGAGAGGTTACTGAACTCCCAATGAAAATGTGCCACATCCACAAAACTCTGAGTGCAACAGAGCGTTCGATATGAAAAGATTCCTCTTGTTTACCTCTAGTGTGGTTACTCAACGCGTTTCCCTCTCCTAGAATAGCTTATATAATATCAATGCAATTCTGGCACTGAAATATATTTTATGTTGCACTGTACAGTACAGCTGTTCAAGGCGAACATCTTTCCTGCGTGTGTTCATGCTGGTCTTGTCTGACTGTGGAGGCTCCAGGCTGTTCAGGGGGCCAGGTGGGCAGAGGGGGGGGGGGGAGAGGGGGGGGGGGG
>JAVQIZ010137758.1:0-16083 GCA_036023535.2 Galaxias brevipinnis | reverse complement strand
CACACACACACACACACACACACACCACTACAAATACACTGATCTAGCAAGTACACTTAAATCTACATCATCTAACCAAGTGTGATCAAACAGAAAGAAAAACTCTCAAATAAACAAGGATCAGTTGCATGACATGAATGGATTTGACGCAGGGTTTTATTGGTCATCTTCTGATGGGCTTTTGCTCGCGTTAGTCCGTCTTGAAAACAAAGCTTGCTTGGCTGGAGCTCAGCCTAGTTCTTTTGTGTCGGAAAGGGCTGTCCTCGTTCAGGCAGTCTGGGTAGAGCCAGCGGCTGCACTGCACGAGGGAGAGCTGCTCTCTGGTGGCAGTGGAGCAGAATGAGTTTCACCACAGCCTTTATCCATTCATACCCTGCATACTTCAGCGCAGGCAGATTAGCTTTGAGCTGGTAATTGTCTAGGCCTAGAGGACAGGCTATTTAAAATGTTGTCTGCTTTACCACTATAAGCAGGGTCATACCTGTAAAATGTTAATGTATGCTTACTGTTGAATGATTCTTTTTTTCAAAGATGAATGACACTAAATTGGTTAAAACGGTTAAGACCGTGCGGCACTAAGTATGCAGAGTTTGTTTGGCTACTTGATATGTATGAATTCACTAACAATAAAGATATTAGGAAGACATGACATTCATTGGAAAGCACTCAATGCATCTCGTTCCTAATAAGCTGAACATTTTCTCAGTGCTTGTGAAATTGTCCAATATGGACTGTGTTATTTTATAGTCGGGCATCGCCATGGAAAACATGTGGCTCAGTGAGATAGCTGGGAAACGGCCTCTGTGGACAGATAGGCAGCTGATCCGGATAATTCCATAACATCAGAAAAGTGAACGGGATTACAGCCAGGAGACGCCGATAGTTTTCATTTCCGTTTTCCTGCATGCTCATTGTTTTATGTACCGTCCCTGTTGTCAAAGGAAGGCCGAACTGGATTCACTTCATTCTATTAGTGCCATAGTACTATGGGACCAGGATCTTGAGGAATGATCAGTGTGAGACAAATGTTGTTCTTTAGTATTTAAAATGAAATAATTCAGTCAGATTACAACCATTTGAATTGTTAAAAACTTCCCTTGTTAAAAAAAGGAATTTCGTCCACTGTTAATTCAGTGATCACTGGGTCATTGTTTGTATGAAAAGCAATCTGGTACCCAAATCAAGTTCCCATTTACAGGATGTTATAGAGCTGTAATTTCACTGATTAAAAAATATCGCATAGCAATTAAGATTATTGATTGCACAGAAAATCTTTGTCGATACACTGGTGCAATAAGGTTTCCTGTTTCCATCTGAGTAACAAGAATATTCTTCAATTCTTCAATTATTCAAATATATAATTTTGTTCTAAAGTGTCTATTAGCGATTGTGTCACAGTACTTTGCTTATAATGCATATTTATGATTGCACTTTACTAACCATCTTTAATGTTTTGGTGCATGGCTTAATTTGTGTTTTCATTTTCCCTCTTTTTACTTAATTATTTTGTCTGCTTTTATCTTTTGTTCTTCTTTTTTGCCTCTTCTCATTCCTTCCTAAATCCTCATTAACTCCATCCCACCACTGTAACTAAGATCCCTCAACCAGAAAGGCAGGGTTAGAATCATTCCTGTAGATTCTGGCATGGGTGTGGAGGACTGGGAAAACAAATACAAAGTGAATAGGCGGCCTCCGCTGAGTGACTTCCTGTATGAGGTGAACGACAACCCGAGTGACATCCTCCAACTGGGGAGGGCCCGTCCTGAACCCCAAGGCAGCTCTGTTTACCAAAACCCCAAACTCACTGGCGTCTTACCCGCCACCTACCCAGAGGGCTATGACACCATCGATCGGCGGCGAAAGAAAAGGATCCGTGACCCAGGAGGGTTGTTGTCGAGAGAAATGGACAGAGTCAGAAATGAGCCTTTCCCACAGGATTTTCCCCACCTGCGCCCGAAGAGAGGGGAGCTGGTCATGCGTCAGGTAGCAGAGATGCAGGAAGAGGAGGAGCAGATGACACCATGCCTTAAGCCGTACAGAAATGGTCTTCTCTACAAGACCAGACTGTGGGCGAAAAACAAACTGGGGGATACCTTGGAGAACTATGTGGCGTATCAGGAGGAGGAAGCTGCTAGGCTGAGGGCAGGGGGATATGACTATGATTCTGAGGGCTCCATAGGATCAGAGGAAGAGCTGGAGGAAATTGCATCTTTAGCAGAGGCCATTCACGCTGAGAATGGGCGGGGTCGTAGCCAAGGCAAGCATTTTTCATGCCCAGAGAACATAGAGATGCCCCAGATATATCGTGATAGGAAGGTTTGTAAAGGCAAGATTGGAGGATGGGCTCCCGAGCCAATGTTGTCTCCTGTAGAGGAGCCTTCAGAGGAGTATGTTGACCCTATTGATGAGCTGCAGTGTCTGGTTGAAACTGTGTCAGAGTACCTCGCTGAAAAAGAGGAGGAAATAAGCAGGTATGGATCACTTCCTATGTCAAGCAAGTCCAGGTTGTCTTCTCAGGGCAGCACCAGAACAGACTCTCTAGGAGACGACCAGACCGCTTCACCAAGGGATGCCAAAGGAGAGGCCCCGGTCCAGGCACCATCAGACGAGGGCTTCACTGGTGTGAAAAATACCATAGGCTCCTTATTCAGTTCAATCACTGATAAAGTTAATTCAACTCCCAAACCCCAGGCCAATTCCTCTACAACACAGACTAAAGAAACCCCCTCTGCACCACCTCAATCCGGAATATCAAAGTTGTTTTCCTTCATTCCAAAGTCGACTAGCTCTCCTCCTGTAGCTGTTATATCTCCAGTAGAACCTGGCCCAGAAAAAACATTCAGGACTCTACTGCCTTTCCAAACATCCGATGCCAAGACGCAAGACCATAGTAGAGGAGCAAGCACACCTACTAGGACACCTGTTCCAAACAGTATAGATGGTAAAGCTCCAGTTCATATGTCAAAGCCTCAATCTGCAGGTGGCAATTTTGTGTTGGAGAAAATAAAGAACCCTTTGAAACTTTTTTCAGGTGAAGAGCCTGAGCTTCCCAAGGAGGTAATTCCTCCTCCACTAATGAATGATTGCACAACATATGTGAATCATATTCATCAACAGCCAATGGATTATGGGCATGGCAGAAATATTGATAGAACAATAATTACATCCCAAAGTAAACAATTTACTGCTATTCAAGGGAAATGTGAGAGACTTGAACATATGACTGTTCCACATGAAAATGTGCCTGTGCAAGGTACTACAAAGCCTTTTGGACAAACACAGCCGGAAAGCTCAAAGTTCTTTAACCCATTTAAGAAATCATTTAGCTCATTAATTGCACCAGTTGCCCCAATTCCTCCTCAGGGTCCCCCACCTGTGGCAGTGTATCCTGTATTCAGGTCAGCGGAAGACGTTGGATTAGATAAGCCAGCACAGGACCCATCTTTAGGTAGCAGACCGAGGGTCTCTTTCCTCTCCTCTGACAACGTCTCATCTCTGCAGCCTCCTAAAACAGAGGGTGGAATCCTGTCAGGGTTCTTAAAGTTTACATCTGGAGAAGATGTCAGTGCCTCTAGAAATTTGCAAGCCCCTGCACAATCAAATCGCCCCTCAATCTCCAGAAGAACCCTGCCAGAGACGCCCAACACTGCCCCGGTGACCCACACAAAAGGAAACACGGAGACGGGGTGGTTCTCAAATATGTTTAAAACCATTTCAAATGAGAATGTGGCGGCTGCACCAACTCCAAACATCGCACAAGCACCAGTTTGCTCGTACCAAAATGCTGCCCATGATCAGCCCGATGTGCAGCCTAGTCAGATACCACAACGGTCACAACAGCAAACGAGTCAGCGGCCAGTTGCTGGCCAATCTCCTGCAATGCAGCAGCAGGCTCCTCCTCAGCCTCAGCCTCAGCCTCAAGGCTTTTTGAGTGGTCTCTTTAAAGCAACATCGGCTGAAGAGACTTCACGTGCTGGTGCCAACCAGCCTCAGCAAGGAGGTCTACTCTCTGGACTCCTTAAGTTTGGTTCAGCAGGTGATCTGTCAGGTAACACACCACAACAGGGTCCCCCAGGAAACCAGCCTCATCACCCACCAACCCATCAACCACATATGCAACAAAGCGCACCCCCTAATCCGACCCCTCAATCTGGGGGTCTCCTTTCAGGGCTGTTGAAGCTTTCATCCTCAGAAAATATACCACAACATGTGCAATCTCCCCAAGCTCAACAGCAGAGGACACCGTCTAGTGATTACCCAGGTCAGCAACCGACATCAAACCCAGCCCCGCAACCTCAATCGCAACAAGGTGGCCTACTATCAGGCTTGTTTAAATTGGCCTCAAGCGAAAATGTTTTGAGCAGCCAAACCCCACAACCTCCACAAGATCAAACTAGAGGACTGCAGAATATACATGGTCAAAATCGTGGCGCTCCTGTTGGGCTGCAGTCATCAGGTCAACAGGCTGAGCAGCAACAGACAACTAGACCAGGATTTCCAAGACAGCATACTATCCCTCTTCAACAAAAACCTTCCCAGCAAAGTGGGGTCCTCTCTGGACTCTTCAAGTTTGCTTCTGCAGATAATGTATCCACCAATCAGCCTTCTGTCACACAGCACCATGGAATCCCCTTAAGCAGATCCAGTCAGGATCAAGCAGCGAAGCCAGTCATTCAAAGCCAAAGCCAAAGTCAACCTCATGTTAGTTCAACACAAATGCCTGGTGGTGGTCTACTCTCTGGACTTTTCAAAACCACAACAGAGAGTGTAGCACAACAACCGCAGCACTCACTCATTCAAGATGGGCCAGAACAGATCCCCAATCCTAACAATATTCAGACTCCTCCCACACAGCAAGAGATGGCGAGTCAACATGGGGTGTTCTCTGGCTTGTTTAGCAAAATTACTAAGTCACCAGAGATTGTTGATACTAGCACCCATCCAGCACCAGGGCAGACTTCTCATCAGAGAGCTTACCCCAACACAGAAACAAGACAGACTGAACTGCAGACAATGCAGTCCTCCTATCAGTCCCTGGAAAAACAGCCACAACAGCAGCATGTTGAGAGAGACAAATTACCGACTCAACAAGGCTTTCTGTCTGGGCTGTTCAACAGAAATACATCAGAGGTGTCCCCTCCAAAGCACAGAGAAAATCCAGCGCAGAATCCAAAACAAAACACACATTCTGCAAGCTCCTCAGGTGTTCTCTCAGGAATATTCAAACTTTCTCCAAATGCAAGCGTAGTAAACCCCACCTCTGATCCTAGAAGCCAAGTGGAAAGGCAAATACCTCCCAACACTCATATCCCAGGACATGATAGAAATATTTCGCATGGTGCGCCTGTTTCATTTAATGCCAATAGTTTAGACCTGAGAACTTCCACATCTTTTACAAGGTCTCTTCAGAACCATGTATCATACACATCAAACAGCACAGGCAACTTGTCCCAGTTGTCATATTATTCTAGTTCTCCCCAGTCAGTTAACCCTATAGCTTACAGCACAGATAATATTCATTCTCTATTGCTTGGATATCCAAATGCAGCAATGATGCCAATGCAGTATCAATATTTTGGTGGGAGTCAGCCATCTTTAAATGCAACCACAGGCGAGAATATGTATCAGGATCCATTAGGATCACATGGGAGTGGCTCTGACTATGATGAAAATCAGTGGATTCAAGAGTCTGTTCTATGGCAGCACTTTCAGAATCAGTCACAGCAGTATCAACATCCAGCAGACCTGAGCTACAGACAACCATCCACCGATGCACTGCCACAGGGCCCCTGTCACCACTGGAGCTCCGCAAGTCTGGATCAGCAGCCTTGCTCACGTCAACCATTGCAGGAAACCGTATACAACCAAGAACCAATTGAATCATGGCCTCTTGGGAGGAGTAGAACCTTTAACATTGAGCCAACTGTGCTACAACAGGAGCAGAGAAGCTTACACAATCTTCATGGGAGGAGAAGGTTATGGAACAGCTATGATGACTTGGAGCATAGACGATACATTAACCAGGAAGAGGTTGCGTTGAACTTGAGCATCAAGCATGGCAATGGAAAATGGAACTCCGTTAATGATGACAGTTGTTACAGCCTGAACGGGGTTTCCTATCATGAGGGATATTATGAGGAGAATGCACCAAGTCTGTCATATGCAGCCAATTGGGATAATGTAGTTCATGATGGCCACAACTTTCATAGTCAAGGTATGAGTAATTGTAATCAATTCAATTTGAATCCAACAATTGACCCAAATTACCCCAAAGCTGGAGAGAAGGAGGATTCCATGTACCTTGAGGAGACCGAGTGGTACCAGCAGTGGCTCTCACTTCTGGAGCAAGGAATGTGGTGGCCAGCTGATGACGGGGATTGCGGTTACTTTGTTTACACTGACCATGAATACATTTATGCTCTGCTCACAGATGCAGCAGGTACATACGTTTACGCTTGTGCTCCTGAAGGAGAGTCCTTAGGGAATGGCCAGCAGCAGGATAATTTTCCCAGTGCTTGGCTCCATAATGAAATGGTTACAGTGTGTGGTTTTAAAGTCCCTCTCTACAATGAGGACGAGCTTCTCTGGCTCCCCGGTCACAATCAGAATGACCCACAGCTCCTCAATGGCCCTCTCAACCTATCCGCTGCTTACAGAAAAGGAAACCAGATAATGAATTTGAACCTTGAACGTTTCTCCCAAATGTTTGAGAGCTCCTGCCTGGCACAAAGAGAACAGGCTGTAGATTTCTCAGCCTTTACATTAAACAAAGTAAGAATGGATCCGAATCAGCAGGACTTTGTATTTCAAGATGCATACACAGAGGTTATGGACCTTTCATGTCATAATAGGGATCAAGAAGGCCCTTACTGGAACAATCAAGAAATGAAAGCGCTTATCTCTCAAAAGGTCGCCATGTCCTTCAATTCAGCAACCCCAACAGACGCAAATAATCAACTGTTAAACAACTGCTACCAACCCAGACAAAGACGCCGGTTGTCGACGGGGTTGGTAGTTAAGCATGTAGATGACATACCAGAGGAGGAATGGAGGAAAAGAGTGGCTCCTGGGGAGGAACAACCCAACCGACAAGTCAAGAAGGTCACTTCTTTCATATCCTCCTTTGTCGGCAAAACATCAGAGTCCGATTCAAACAAAGCAAGAGGGGCCCCATGTGACCAGCGTAAACCACCGGGGACTGAGGCTCCATCTGTCGATCAGCAGGCTAAGCGCATTCTCTCATCAAGTTTCCAGAGTCTAAAATCAAAAATAATCAAGGAGGATACGCCTCCTATTGTAACTCTGCCTCAGAGTGCAGCACAACAGGTCCAAAGGCCAGCTGCAACTCAGTCTAGAATTCTACCTACCCCACCTGCACAAGCTCCTGTCAGTCAGCCCCAAGTACAGTCCCATACTGCTTCACAGAAGCCAAGACTTGCACGCCAAGCTACCATGTCTCAACAGCCGGCCCCGCCAGCCCAACTTACTCAGCCGACTGTTGCTACAAGGACAATGGGCTCATCAAATACATCAAATAAAGTTGATTTACCTTTGCAGCCACAAGCACAGTCTACAGCTGATAAACCAGCTGAAAAACCAGCTGAGCAACCACAGGGAGGATTCATGAGCTTTTTCAAGACAGCTGTAGGAATAGATGATCCTAAACCTGAACCCCCTAAACCCCCTCTGACACCGTCAAAACCAGAGACAGTTGGCTCCACCACTAGTTTACCAGGCAGTGTTACACAAAACAAAGAGGGGACAGGTGTATCAAATCTCTTTGGGTCGATTGGCAGCCTATTTAGTGGTGAGCAACCCCCACAGCCACAACAGCAATCAAAGCCCAGTGTTACAGAGACGTCACATGCAGCATCGTCGAGACCTAAGGGTCTCCAAAGGCAACGAACAATGGACGTTTCCGGTCAAAGTGGTTCTACTTCGTCAGTCCCTGCTCAGCAACCAGGTAAAAGTGTGTCACAAATATTTACGCCCGATTCTGCTCCTGGTCCTCCCCCTGGCCGCTCACAGACAATGCCACCAATAGGACAGACTGAACCAGCAGCCAAACCAACTGGTGGATTATTTGGGTTTTCCATTGGAGACATGTTGTCTGGAACAACAAGTGATTCTGCTAAAGAGGAAACCCCAGGTAGTGGGTTATTGTCCATGTTTGGTGGAGCTAGTCCCCAGAAAGCACCGACTGAAAGTGGGTCCACACCTCAAGCACCACCTCCAGGTACTACACCACAAGTTCCTCCGCAAGAGTCACTAGGTAAAAGTTTGTTTTCAATGTTTAGTGGACCAAGTCCCCCACAGGCCCCTCCTCAAGCCAGGGTATCACCACAAGCCCCACCTCAAAGTGCAGCCCCACAACAGGAATCGATTGGTAAAAGTTTATTCTCAATGTTCAGTGGACCTAGTCCTACACAGCCTCCACCACAAACAGGACCCTCTGGTCAGAGGCCCCCACAGTCTTCCGTGCCTCCTAAAGAGCCACCAAGCACCGGATTTCTTTCTATGTTTGGTGGACCCAGCCCACAACAATCTGCAGCCCCATCAGGCCCCTCGTCCAATGAAAGTCCTGCTAAAAGTTTGTTTTCTATGTTTAGTGGTCCCAGTCCAACCCAACCACAAGCAGCTCCACAAACAAAACCTCACCCAGAGGTTCAGCCATCAGTGCAGCCCCAACCTCAACCTCAATCCCAATCTCAGCCTCAACCTCAATCCCAATCTCAGCCACAACCCCAGCAACCTGGCAGCTCCGTTCTTGGAGGAATTCTTGGTGGCATATCAACCTCTAATGAAAGTCCAGCAAAAGGTCTATTCTCCATGTTTAGTGTCCCTCAGTCTCCCCCACTTGTAACGACTGGCTCAACACCTGCTACTGCCCCTCCCAAAGATAGCCCAAGTACTGGCATATTGTCTATGTTCAGCACTCCTAGTCCCCAGCAGGACCCCTCTCCAACATCATCTGTTCTCACTGGAATATCAAACACCAGTGAAATACCAGGAGGAGGTGTTCTGTCAATGCCAAGTGGAGCTAGTTCTCAGCCTAGTGAATCACAGGCTACTGCTACCACAATTGCTGGCACAACTATAGCAACTTCTTTAGAGGAGGGAACTGCAGTAAAAGCAGTCAATTCTGCAGCCACAGGACCAGGTCCAGTACTCGCTACTAATCTAAAAGAACCTGAGCCTGTCCTTCCTAAGGAGCAACCCCCCACAGCAGGATCTATTATCAGTGGATTCATGTCAGCATCTTCAGAGAGTCCTGGGAAAGGTTTACTCTCAATGTTCTCTGGACCAACTCCTGCTGTTACTCCCGAGCCCCCTGCTGGTCAGACAGGAGCAGTGCCCTCTGGATCTATGCCTGTATCATCCGCTACCAAAGAACCTCCAGCCCGAGGTTTACTCTCCATGTTTGGAGCACCAGCTCCCCAGGCCCCTCAGACTCAGACTGGGGGGTCAATGCTAGGGGGGATGTTTGGGGGGTCTACCGCTCAGAGTGTGCCACCACAGACTGGGGGGTCAATATTAGGGGGAATATTTGGGGGGTCAGCTCCACAGACTACTGCCCCTCAGACAGGTGGGTCTTTGCTTGGAGGATTATTTGGAGGATCTGCCGCTTCGGCTGCTGCCCCTCAGACCGCAGGATCAATTTTAGGAGGCATGTTTGGAGGGGCTACAGCCCAGACTCCTGCACCTCAAACTGGGGGGTCAATACTGGGAGGAATGTTTGGAGGATCTTCTCCACAGAATGCTGGTCCCCAGACAGCGGGCTCAATTTTGGGTGGTATGTTTGGTGGATCGAATTCTCCGACACCCACTACTCAAACCGGTGGGTCTACTTTGGGTGGCATCTTACCTGGGGCTTCAGCTACGAAAGAGATGCCGGGAAAAGGCTTGCTTTCAATGTTTGGAGGGCCAAGTCCGGCTTCACCACCTCCTTCAACAGCTACTCCAACAGATTCTGAAGAGATAAAAACAGCAGACACAGTCTCCGCTCCTGCTTCTTGCACTGCTACTACAACAAGATCACTAGATGGGACTCCAAAAAGCAGTGATGTGTCAGTGACAGACACGGTTGCCGTCCTTAAGGAGCCACAGTTGTCTGATTCACCAATAAAACCAGGAGAAACAGCAGCTCAACCTCAGGAGCTAGGCCTCTCCAAAACTGAGGATAAGGATGCTACAGGAGCTCGAGGCCAGGAGGCTGGCAAACCACCAGAGATAGGTGTGGATAATCAGACAAAAGATGCTCAAATTCCTCCAACATCAGAGCAACAAGTGTTAAACGATGCATCAGGTCAGAATGATGTCCTACCAAAATCTGAGGTGGCAAAGCCGGCCCCTGACACAACCACTCCAGCTGTGGATGAACAAAAGAAACCTCCGGGAGATGAGAAATCTGTTGTAGACTCCTCGGCAGAAGCTGTGACAGGTTTCATGTCAAAAATGTTTTCCTCTCCAGCTGCTGCTGCTGATGCCTCTAAGCCTCCCACAGGCATTTTCTCACAGGCACAGTCTTCGTTTTTCAAAACCCAACCAACTGCCACCACTGCTGCTCCCCAGACTGGAGGGTCCATATTGGGAGGCATGTTTGGAGGGTCTGCCCCTCAGGTGGGCGCTGCCCCTGCGACAGCAGGGTCTATACTCGGGGGGATGTTTGGAGGTTCTGCCACCCAGACTGCTTCTACACCTCAAACTGGAGGGTCTCTACTAGGGGGGCTATTTGGAGGATCGGCCCCCCAGGCTGCTCCTCAAACAGGAGGATCCAGATTAGGGGGGATGTTTGGAGGGGCCACTGCCCAGTCTGCTGCCCCTCTATCAGGTGCATCTTTATTAGGGGGTCTGTTTGGAGGGTCTGCACCTCAGGCCACTACGGCACCAACTGGAGGGTCGTTGTTGGGTGGTATTGGTGGAGCTATGATGGGGGTTGCAGGAAAGGTACCCCAGCCAGCTGACTCAAAACCAACCGAGGCCACACCGGTCCCTGCTACTGCCCCACCAAAGCCTGAGATGACGAAGGAAAGTGCACCCCCTGCTGTGATAGACAGTAGTCAAATCAGAATAGAGGACCCAAGTCTACCTATCAAAGAGAAAGTGAAATCAGACTGCCAAACAGGAAGTATCACAGAGCCAGCTACAGAAGAGACTGCTAAGATGACTAGTACACCCGAAGTTACGGCTTCACTTGATGCTTCTGAGAATGCAGGGAAAGAAAAGGCTGAACCTGTGGGAGAAATCACACACGAAAAGCCTTTGATAATCAATGAAGAGCCTGAAAATGTGGCTCCAGTCAAGTCAGCCCCACCAGCTGAAGAAACGCCTCCTGCCAAGTCAATGTTTGGTTTTATGTCAGCGCCCAGTGATGCAGGAAAATCCCTGGGATCCCTGTTTTCATCTCCGCAGACACTTCCCAAAGGCAGTCCTCAAACGGAAGGAGTTGGTGGCATGTTCTCAGGGTTCAAGACGTTATCTGCAGGTCTCTTCCAAGAGGAGAAACCAGCTGCTGGGAAGCCAGAACCAACTACTGCCTCACTATTTGGGGCAAAGTTAGGTTTCCCCTGGCAGGCTGAACCGCCTAAACCGCAAACCCCCCCTGTCGTTACCAGTCAGCCCAAAGCCGTTGACAAGCCAAAGGAGTCAAGTGGTCCACCGGCGGTAGGTCCCACGGACCAAGTAGCACCCCACATTTGCATCTCCAATCCTGAGGTAGATCCTTCAGCCTCCCAGTCCCAAAAGGAACAGACAAGCCTTGTAGATCCCTCTTCTGCAGGGCCCACCTCTGGACTGCAGCTGGACAACCAAGCCAAGGACCTATTGAGTGCAAAAAGGCTAGTAAAGGCATAATAAATGGTGCTCCCCCAACACCATTTATAATGCATTGATATTTGGGGGCGATTCCATCCCCAGTCCAGCTCTGCAATCCATTCTCTGTGCTCTCTTTGTTCGTCTTTGTCTTCTTTTGTGCTTGTAGTTAGTGTTGTTCTTAGTTTGTTTTGTCTTGTGTTGAAGTCGTTTTTTGCAAAAGCTTTATACTTAATGTATTTATTTCAAACTTCCCCTCCTGTCATAAGTAGCAACTATTACCGACATTAATGTGATACATATAATTTTAGAATTTGAATCTATCAATACAAGAAATCCAACCTTAGAGAATTCCAAGATGTTTGTCAGACAATATATTATTTTGCTTTCAAAGAAAGGAATGGATCATTTGGATAATTATATCAATATACAAATTGTCCTCTGTGAGGTTGGTAATCTTGTCATGTTGTACAATATAGATGTCCATACATACCAATTGAGTAGTACTTTGAAGCACTATATCCAAATATAATCTAATGTAATGTATCTCCCCCGTTTCTTCCACTTTTCACCAATCCAGTCCAGTGGAAAGTAGTCGCTTTGGTTCGTCAGGGAATCTCAGCCAGGCCAGCTCCCAGTTGAGTGAGACTGGCCAGGAAAGTGCTGGAGGGTCCGAACTCGAAGAGTCTTTCCATTCCTACCATAGCAGCGGATTCTGCCCATCCACCAACAGCCAACCGCCCGTGAGCAGGCAGCAGCCTTCCAATGGACAAACGCTCTTGGGGGAGGAAGAGATTCGTAGACCCTCTCTCGAAGTGGGAAGGGGCTTAAATGGCTCTACAAAAAAAGACACTCCAACAGAAAAGCGGTCTTCTAAATTACAGAGGTATGTACTCTCCAGTAAAAGAAAAGAAAAATGTTTCTTTCAGTGTTACTTATTCAAGGTGTTGGCATCGTTGTTTTGTTACACTGGGCTGCTTTAGAGGGTAAACAAGTGTTTGCCTAGGCATTGAGGCTTTACTGTTGCAGGATCAGCACCTCCTGAACCCTACCTGGTGTCGGCGCTGTAAAAGGTTTGTTTTCTACTGAAGTGAAATCATTATCGTTTCTCTATTTTCACTCTCGCACCCTCCCCTTCAAAGATTCCGTGACGGGGGTCTTCCACTGCCCTTCACCCCATCCAGAGTTCGCTGGTTGAAGGCCATCAATAAAGTGCGGGTTCAGCTTCGGGAGGTAGGAATCTTTTTTTCTGCAGTTCCATCTAATCCCTGCCCCCTCACTTGACCTGTAAACATTTCCTGGCAATTGGTTGAGTTTCACCCCTATGGTTATTTGAATGAGCGACGACATCTACGACTATCCAATATGCATACCTCAATCCTGAAGAGATATTCAGTGTTCATTTCAATTTATTTTGCATTCATGCAGAAGCAGTCAATGCTGCTGAAGGACACGTTTCCTTTCCTTAACGTGTGTCCTTGAATCAGTCTCATCCGTACTATAACGTTTCATTCCACTGTTTGCTTGAAACCTGAGAGTGACATCCCCTGTATGAAAAATCTATTAGTGAATGAGCATTGCAAAGTTCAGTGTTTGCCATCTACCTTAGCCCTGCTTCAATCCCTCTTTCTCCTGGTGCCATGACTAAACTACTGTAGTGGTAGCTTCAGCCTGAGGGAGAGGCCGAACCAGGGGAATACGAAGGAGAGAGCAGGGGGAGAGACTGAGAGAGAGGCTGAACCAGGGGAAATACGAAGGAGAGAGCAGGGGGGAGAGACTGAGAGAGAGGAACTAAGATGGGCAGCCTCGATGTTGCTTCTAAATGTCCCTTTTGCGTCAGTAAATTGTTCTGAAAATGTGGGCCAAACTTCATTCTATTAAGAGGTTGACGTTTGACAAGACCTTCCTATCAGAAAACCTTCTACCTATACTCTGATGAGATGTTCGTTGTGTGAATGAACTGTGATGGCACAAATCACACATTTGGTCTTTAAGAAAACTGATTGCAAAATGGGAAAATAGCTTCTCAATTTTATCCCCATTTACCGATGTTCACTTAAAGTGAGTGGCTAGCCCTCTTTAACGGGGACATTTTCCTTTTCATTTGAGACTGATCCTAGGGACGCGTTTCAAAGCTGCCGTTCATAAGGTGACTGGATTTAGCTGTAGTGCTGGACACACATTGTGTGTAATCCGCTGTTTCTTAAATCAAATAACATTTCGAAAACCAGTGGGGCGTGGTTGTAATAAAAGCCAGCAGATCTCTGTTGTAGCCTTTTTCTGAGATCCACCCCGTTAATTCATTCAGCCACGTGGCGTGGGGGGGGGGTGGTGTGTGTGGCGGTAACACTGCTCTTCCATTACAGTGATTGGTCTGTTAGGAGCGGGTGAGATGGCCGTGTAAACGCCTGCTGATAGAAGGCAACAGGAGAGCCTCAGCACAAGGTGAAAGCCACCCCGAGTATTATTTATGACGGGACAGTAGAGGCACTTAAAGACACAGGCCCGCCCGCATCCCGACTGTACTGAATTAGAATTAGCCGTTAATCTGTCACAGCCTTGTCCGTGAGTACGGCATAATTATTGGTTGTATTGTACTGTGACTAAACACAGGCCTTTTTGTCGGAGAATAACCTTTGAAACAGCTGGGACAGATAGCGTATGGAGAGGGGCTTTACATGTTAGAGTGTTAGAAAAGTAAGAAGGGTGGACGATGCACTGAACGAGTGAGCAGTCAGGAGGACAGTGGGTGTGGACAGAGAAAGAGGGAGAGATGAAGGAAAGAGGAGGAGGAGGAGGGGGGTGGACTGAGAGCTGGCATTTTCACAGTTTCAGATTAGCTTTGTGCTGGAATACTTTGCCAGAGGACAGAGTGGGGGGAGTGAGAGAGAGAAAGAGAGAGAGCGTGCACGAGAGGGAGGGAAGGAGGATGCGAGGGATACTTAACTGGGACTGAACTGTCGTGTGATCCGGGGCTCATACAGAAGCTGTTTTCCTTTCTGGGGTTGAAATGACAGACACTTCCACGTCTCTCTCAGTGGGGCTGAGGAGGACTTGTTGGATTGCCAGTTTTCTATTGTTTTGAAGGCAGAGCTTAGGATAAATCTACCTAGGAATCTTTGAAAGAAAAAAAACGGAGAAGTGATTCAATTTCTATTGATGTGGGTTTATTTTTCCAGTCTGCTGTTTTGTTCCAGGAGTCAATCAGTGTTAAGGAGATTACTATTGAACACAGATTGTCTGTTACATTTTTGCCTCAATGAGGTAAGGTTTACATACGTTTTCAGTAATTTGTGTTTTGCATCTCGATGTATGCAGCTTGAACACTGCGTAATTGTACTACTGTATGAAACTGTATGAAACTCTTTAATCGCAAGCATCAACATTACTTCTTTCTCAACTTCGTAGGTCAATCTATTTTTGTTAAGCATTTCAGCTACAGCACAACTAACCATATATTGAATTCCAAATGATTATTTTGTTTTGTTTCGCCAAAAGTAAGATTCCTGAATAATGAGACAAATTGATTAACCATTTAAAGTGGGCAACGTTGAAAGAAAAAAAAAAAGTAATCCAACAGACCGAGTAGTGGAGAGAGAGAGAGAGGGACACCATGGCTGCAGGGCATTGCTATTACTGTTGTGCAGGATGGGCCAGACTCCCAGCAGCCGTCTCAGCCTGTATTTAGTCTGGCCAGTGGACTGCTGAGCCACTGACCATCCAGACCACATGGCCACCCAGGCAACCTGAGCCAAACAAACCAGTAGTCAAAAGGAATGTGTTTAGGTCACTGGTATGTATGTTAGTCAGACATTCTCGTTTATGTTTTTTGACTATTATTTCCAGGCTGTCACTGCAAGTGAACTGATCAGCTGAAGCAGAATGTGTCACAGTAAAGCAGTCATTTTAACAGAATGTTAACGTCCCGCTTGAATGTCTGGTTCCAGACAGTTCTTTACGCCTCTCCTGAATTCGTACAGCTAATGACCTCATTGACTTAAGATCTAATTCCTGGCAGGCGCAAGTAGCCCTCTAAACGGACAGAGCTAATAGCCCCGTGGGTCTGGCAGGCTGGCCTTGGTGGTATGCATGATTAGGCCTAGCTGCCAGTCGGTTTCTTATCATGCTAATGCACACCTGCGGTGTTACAGGGTTGTTGGGGAAAAGGTTAAACTTCTGATGGAGCTATGGGTTAATGGAGTTCCCAGGCGTCGCTTTGAGTATCCTCTGACACACTTTGACCATTTCCCTTATTCTAGTCTGTCTGGCATG